>CM037792.1:5029565-5079565 GCA_021229015.1 Solen grandis | reverse complement strand
AATCTAGGATCTATTCTTGAAAGTAACAATCAGACAAACCCCAATGTATATACAATTTTGATGAAAAGGGAGTCAAGACAGAACATCGTCCTCCTAAAATTCTTGGTGTTGGTCCAACAACAACTTCCATAACTTCACCAAAAAACACATATTACAAAAGTCCTAGGCTGTGGAAATGCTATTGGGACACAGATCCCCCCATTCCTTACTTTTAAGGGTCGTAGAATGACTGACGAATTGATTCCTGATTCCAGTGCTGCTGCATCAGGCACAGTCTCTGACAGTGGCTGGTCAAATTCTGAAATCTTTCTGACATATCTTGAGAACCATTTCTAAAAGTTCATTCAAAGTCCCAGCCCTGACCAGCCAGTCTTTCTGATGGCCACAAGTCACATGTTAACATTCCTGAAATTGATTGGGCCAAAAAAAGCATCATTCTTTTCCTCTTACCAGCCCATATAAACCACATCCTTCAATCCCTTACTGATTGGGTGCTTTGGCCCACTTCAAAGAGTTCACAATTCTGAATGTCAAAAGTTTATTAGGAGTAATCCTTCATCAAAATTACCAGGTACAATGACCTTTGGCTTCAACTGCATACAGCACTGCTTTATCCCCAGTCAATGTAAGATCTTCTTTTAGAAGGACTGGCATATATCCATATGCTTCATCAGTTATATCCCCTCATCAAATTACACCTTCAAAAGCCTACATCTCAAGTCATTCTCTGGTAGAAAATGAAAACCTTGCTGCTGCTAGGTCATTCTTTTATTCCGCTGTGAAAGTTATCAGGGAAAACAGTCACACAAGGAACAACAAATAAAAAATAAAAGTTTCATCAGGTACTGCCATAACTGATCCTGAAATGAAAGTCAAATATGCAATATTAATACCCAAAGAAAGACCATTCCAAGGCAAACAAAAAATTTACTGACAATGGAAAACATTAATCAACAAAGAAGAGTAAAGTGAATTTAAGTCAAACACCCGTCCTTCTAAAATACAGTTGTTTGATTCAAACAGAGAAAGTGGGGAAGAAATGTGTGCATCTGATAAATGCTGTGTATGCAAATTATTTCAACCAATGTGTGTCTCTTGTTTTTACCAAGTGGGCACAGTTACATGTGGAAGGGTGTATACATTGGACTCACCTGAAATACTGTTGTCCTCAAACTGTTATTCGCCGAAATAATCCATGTCACAATAAATACATGTAATTCATAAACCATCAGAGAACATGTTATTTAATAATTAGCTTGTAAGTTGAAATATTACATTGTTCCACAGCCTTAAGATTCGTAGATTTCCTGCACTGACCTGTACCTACCATACTACAACACTGGGGGATATGACGAAAATAGGACGGAGTTCCAACATGGCTGCCGTTTCTATTTTCATACAGTGGCCCAATTCAAAACACTCCTCATCATACATCATCAATATTTGAAATAGTTTGTATCTTTTGGAAGAAAGACCAACAATAAAAATAATTAACGGTACGTAATCATTATATTTTTTTTTATCGTTTTTATGTTGTACATTTTAAGTTACAGTTATATATTATCGTACATTAAATCTTTCTTATTGAAAGAGAAATAGTAATGAAACTCACCAAACAATATTTACATCAAATGTTCGATATGACGTTCATTTTGTACTATAACGACGACAAGCCTCTGTTCAGGTTTTCAATGACATTGACGTACATTGCTGGTGTGATTTTCCTCATTTCTCGGCAAATAACTGACTTCAACTACTCAAGGGTGTCTGGCTTTGGATTATAAACATTGTTTTTCAAGTGTCCTCATAGAAAGAAATCAAACGGACTAAGGTCTGGCGAATATGGAGGCCAGATTCTGTCTGCTTTAAACGAGATGAAATTACTGCCAAAAGTTTTTCTAAACCATTCTAACACGTTTTGCAGTGTGTGGTGTAGCTCCATCTTGCTGAAACCAAATTGTATTGGTGTCAATTCCCTTTTTCCACAGAGCAGGAAGAAATTTAGTTTTCAAGACAGTTAGCTATCGGTCGCTATTTATTGTTTTGGTTTCACTGTTCCGATCACACCGGTTGAACTCAGCGCTGCCCATACCGTCACCTTGTCGGCATGAATAGAAATTTGGTTTCTCAGTACCCCATACTCGACAGTTCTGTTTGTTAATAGCATTATTTAGATAAAAATGTGATTCATATGAAAACCTTTTTTTTCAGCTGTTTCTACATTATTAAACATCCATTGAGTAAACATTAGTTTACTGTTTATGTCTGTATCTTTTAAATGTTGCATTATAGACAATGCAGAGGGAAACAATATCAAATCAAAAGACAATGCTCTGTATACATTTCCATAGCTAGACTTATTGGTAATGTCGAAGAACTTCTCTTACTGATTTCTGAGGTGTCTCCTGAATCACTCCCCGGATTTCTGCAACGTTCTCTGAATTACGGCTTGATTTCGGTCTTCCAGTGTTGTTGTGTCGGCTATCCTTAACTGACCCAGTCTGTTGAAATCTATTAACGAGCCAATGCACTTGAAACTTTGTTAGCTAAGTCTATTATCCCAGGGATAATTTTTCTACATCATGCGTATGACAACTGGAGATTTAATCACAAAATAGAGCTTAACTATTTCTGCAGCCGTCTGATTTGACGTCGCCATCTTGAAAATTTTTAAAACAACCCATATTTGTTGACGTCATCAATGACATCATGTCGTCAACACTTTCCCGAGGAAAAATTGTGACTATTCCCTTTACAATGGTATATATAGCACTTGGTTATCGCGTCAGTTAAAATTTATTTATCCAACTTCAAAAAAGTATCAGATATTTTAAATCACCCTGTACATACTAATCGTAAAATTTATCCTCCGCTGTCAACAGCATAAATATCTCCGGAGAGGACATATTTCACTGACAAAATAATGCAATTAAAATGACAGACTATATTAAAGCGGCAAATATCACCACATTTATCACATGCACACAAAGATTCAAAAAAGAAAAATACATCACTTTTTATCCTTTGAGATGTAGCCATTGCCTGCAAGAAAATAAGACATAATGCAGTTTAAATTTGTACCTCGCAATCTGTCGTAGAAAGGTATCAGACAAATGTATCATTACTTCACGGGAAATTGTAGTATGTTTTTGTTACAAGATGTATTGATATCTAGCATGAATATGACAGGCTTTAGTTTTGTCATCCAGACAACGAATTACTCAAGTGCATCGTAGATGAAATACATCATGAATCTTAATTGGTGCCAACGAACGGAAAGGTTACTTTGAATTGAAAAAAAAAAAAAAAAAAAAAAAATGTTAACTCTTGAATAAAAATCTTTATAAAAACAAATAAAACTAGAACCGCAAGCGGTATCTTGGTTTTCGCTTTTAACCTAATCAACTTGAACACTTTATTTCAACTCAGCCACAATTTTTAATATGAAACAGAATGCAAAGGTTTTTTGAAGACCTACTCTCATTTGCAGTTTTTTTTTTGTTTGTTTTGTTTTTTGAATGTTAGAACATTCAAACTCCTCTAGCACAAATATTTCCCCATACCCTATCATCACGTCACATTCTGTGGTGCTGTCAACAAGGAACAAAATGCTGAAAACCGCATTTCAATTAGACTTTAACATTTTGAGTTATAGGCAAAAGAGTGATTTTAAGCAAAGCGCCCTCTAGCGGCAAAATGAGAAAAAAAATGATAAAATTTTTACAATTAGGTACCTAGAAATGCAGCAAATAGTTCAAACAAGTATATAAGTCGCACTAATCGAACATTCTTTTTCTTATATATCACAATTTTAAGCATAAAAACTGAATAACAATTATTCCAAAAAAAGGATCAAACTTTGGATTGCCGTAAAATGAAAAGATCAAGTCCGATCTTCAAAAACTAAACATTATACGAAAGAACTATTTAGAACTAAAACTTTTGTTCATATACTCTCAATGAAATATTTTTAGATTTGGAGCACTTTGGGGCCGAATAAAAACACAATTATCGAAATATGACCTTGACCGTTTCAATGTTTTTTAACTTTTTAATTGTGAGGCCCTTTCAAACATAACAATACATAACTTGTGAAAATTTCATGAAGAATGAACAGAAAATAAAGTCGGGAGCGACAAAAAAACATGTTTTTAAAATTTTAATTTTTCCTAAAATTTAGTGAAGTTTGACCGTTTCTAGAGGACAAACCATGCATTTCTTAAATTCGCCACCCCATATATTTTGTGCGTATATGTCTTGCAAATCATTTGCAGCAAACAGAATTCTTCTATCTGAATTCTAACAAAAATGGATAGGTTTTTCGTAGACCTACCCTCATTTGCAGTTTTTTTTTTACGAAATTCGAACTTTCAACCTTCCGTTACTAGCTCAAAAAGTTTCAGCCACTCATACCTAGAAACTATCATATTTTATTAGGCTATCAACAAAGAACATAATTCAATTAACCGCATTTGGATCAGGCTTCAACTTTTTGAGTTATAAGCAAAAGAATGATTTCAAGAAAAGCGCCCCCTAGCGGCAAAATGAGATAGAAAATTGATTAAAATCTTACTGTTTGGTACCTAGCAAAGCAGCAAATAGTTCAATCAAGTATACTAGTCGCACAAGTCAAACTTTTTATTCTTGTGTATCAGAATATGAAGCATAAAACCTGATTTACAATTATTCCAAAAAAGGATCAAACTTTGGACTGCCGTATAATGACCAAATTAAGTCCGATTTTCAAAAACTTAACATCACTGGAAAGAGCTCTTTAAGAACTAAAACTTTTGTTCATATACTCTCAATGAAATATTTTTAGTTTTGGAGCTATTTGTGGCCGAATAAAAACACAATAATCGTAATATGACCTTGACCTTTTCAAATTTCTTTTAATTTTTTTATTGTGAGGCCCTTTCAATCATAACAATACATAACTTGTGAAAATTTCATGAAGAATGAACAGAAAATAAAGTCAGGAGCGATAAAAACATGTTTTTGAAATTTTAATTTTTCCTAAAATTTAGTGAAGTTTGACCTTTTGTAGAGGACAAACCACGCATTTCCTAAATTCGCCACCCCATATATTTTGTGCGTATATGTCTTGCAAATCGTATGCAGCAAACAGAATTCTTCTATCTGATCTCTAAAAGTGGGAAGGTTTTTCGTAGACCTACCCTCATTATTTCACTTTTTTCCAAGGTTCGAACATTCAACCTCTCCTAGAACAATTTTTTTCCCGTACTCGATGATGAGTTTTCCATCATATTTGATTGGGCTGTCAACAAGGAACATTATGTAAAAAACCGCATCTAAATCAGGTTTCAAATTTTTGAGTTATTAGCAAAACAGTGATTACATGCATTGCGCCCCCTAGTGGCTAAATCAGAAAAAAAAGTGAAAAGTTTGACCAATTAGGCACATGTTCAGATAAAGATGACTCCATGCCCAAAATTTCATAGCTGTAGCTTTTTTCATCTGGCCGCTAGGCTGGACACAAAAATGGGTGGAATTGGAAAAATAATAAAAATAAAAAAAAAAACAAATTTTTTGTTTATTACATGTATATTTCCATTAAAATTCGGGGGGGTATTTTACATTAAAAATTTACTAGTAAGGCCTTTTTTGTCTATTATCGTATAAATGGCACTATTTCGTGTTACATTCTTATAGATTGAACTAAACACACCAACTAAATCCTTTTGTATATATATATATATTCAAAATTGAATAAACATAATTATGCAAGCTAGATTGAATGAATGGTAATAAACTATCATCGCCAACGCATTATTATGTTGTTTTAAAATTAACCGACTTATACAGCGTATTATCAAGTACCAAAGAAGAAGTATATAAACCTATGATGTAAGAAAGATACTTTTTATCAAATTATTTTACCATAATTGGTTTAACAGAAGGTTAGTACACAATTTCTTGCTACATTTTTAAAAGAAGTACCAAAATTAATTTGGTCAGCAGCACAGTCCTGATCCGTTTATATGTAAGAAAGTGGGATACACTTAGTAATAATTCGATATCTAGTCTTGAATATACAACCAAACATGAGTGGCATTTATTCCACAGAAATGTTGTTGATAATAGCTTTGCAACAGTGCAAAAGTGCTGGCATCGAAGCATTGTTCCAAGGTAACTGACATGCCTCGTTTTCATTTTCTTATTGTGAAATGCTGCTTTTTTTTTTTACAATAATCGTACATAATTAAGCAAATGACTCTTAAAATTAACGTGATGTTTGTATTACTCCAAAAAAACATTAGATAAACGTTCTCGAACGTGGTTTTTATTGCATAAGATATGGTAAGTTCTATCGAATATGACGTTCATACATAGTTCATGTGTGATATCATAGGCACAGATGATAAGACACTTTCGGCAGTCATTTTGTTTGGTTTAAGTTAATGCAGATCATAATATGGATACACTTGTTTTTAATAAACACTGTGATTTTTTTTGATTTTTTTTATTTTTTTTGACTTATCACTGAAACCTATGTCAAATTGAACAGTTTTAATTAAATATGAATACATATTTTGGTAAACTTAAAGATAAGAATTGTAAATGTTTAACCAAAATGTTACACTGTTTATTTTATTTGGATATGAATCCATACTCCATACTTTTTTATATGCCCGTACAAATTTTGTACGGACGTATTGTTTTCACCAATGGCGGGCGGATTGCTTGGCGGCGTCCTTCGATGTGTCCGGACTCCTATTCAAAAAGTTTTGATCCGATCCTCTTCAAACTTGCTGACAATGTGTATGGGCATAATATCTCGGACAAGTTCGATATCCATCCAAATCACCCAGGCACTCCTGGATTATGGCCCTTGATTTGTTTAAAATATGTGAAATTAACAGTGTCCGGACTCGTATTCAGTCTTAATTCGATCCTCTTCAAACTTGCTGACAATGTGTATGGGCATATCTCGGACAAGTCTGATTTCCAGCCAAATCACCACAGGCACTCCTGGATTATGGCCCTTGATTTGTTGAAAATGTGGAAAATTGACAGTGTCCGGACTCCTATTCAAACAAATTTGTTCCGATCCTCTTTAAACTTACTTGCAATGTGTATGGGCATAAAATCTCGGACAAGTTCGATTTCCAGCCAAATCGTCACAGGCACTCCTGGATTATGGCCCTTGATTTGTTGAAAATATGTGAAATTAACAGTGTCCAGACTCCTTTTCAAACAGTTTTGATCCGATCCTCTTCTTCAAAAGTGTTGACAATGTGTATGGGCGTAATATCTCGGACAAGTTCGATTTCCAGCCAAATCGCCCCAGGCACTCCTATGGCCCTTGATTTGTTGAAAATATGTGAAATTAACAGTGTCCGGACGCCTATTCAAACAGTTTTGATCCGATCCTCTTCAAACTTGCTGGCAGTGTGTATGGGCATAATATGTATGTATAATAAGTGTATGGCCAAGTTCGATTACCAGCCAAATTATCCCAGGAACACCAGGATTATTGCCCTTGATTTGTTTGAACATGGTGCATTTTAGGACAGCACATATTACGGGCGTATTATATTACGACTCTCGGAGTTCTTGTCTTCAATGTGATATTTTTTCATACGTGTATACCCATTTAAGATATATTAAATCCTAAAATATGAATTTTAAATGGTGTTTTATTTTGATTTTAATTTTCGAGAACAAATAATGAAAATATATAAAATGAAATTGCTGCTTCTATGTATTTAATATAAAAACTCCCTTGTATTTACCGTAAATACAGTCAAAATGGCTGCCAATAGTAGAGATATACACTGAGATGGAAACTATGTATATATTAGGAACAACCAATCTACACACTGAATGTCAGATAAGCTGAATGTGTAGAAGGGTTGATTTCAAGCAAACAGTGGGTAGTACATTTCTAAATTCTTATATGAATTTTTACTTTTCAGAGTTCATTCTTAAACCAAAAAAAAAACGTTTCTATTTTCCACGTCCGAGTGAAAAGACAAAGTACGGCCTGTCATATGTTTACCTGTTCTACTTAGACGTGTAACTGGCTTGTTGGTGGGAACACTGATTGCGATCGATCTCGTTCTGCGTTTGATCCCGTCGGCCATAGCATTCTACAAGATGTGCTACGAAGCCAATATGGAGTGTACGGCACAGCGATCTCGTATCGAAATCTCCACGTCTTCTAGAATGCAGTGTGTCTCAAGACAGTTGTCAATGGCCCTGGCTGTATTTCACATACGCTATTTTCCATTTGACGTAATACTACCAACTATATCCTTTTATGTATTCGCTGAAAAACTTATCGCCAGTAAAGGTGTTTGACCAACTTCAGTGTTAAATGAATGTAATGCTATAGCAGAGCTTGAACACTGTGCAGTTACAATTAATGACTGGATTTACACATAAACTGAAATGAATACATCAAAAACAAAGTTTATAATGTTTGGCAGTAAGGCACTGTAGAATAAAGTTGTAAAAATGAAATTGACATTGCAGGTCTAGGTCCCCATAAGACGTTTGACATTAAGAGAAGATAGCTAGATAAAACTGAATCTGTTGACACTTTTTGACACATGGGCGCTCACTTGGATGGATCTCTAAAACTTAAAATTCATATTAAAGTGTAGAACTGTTGTGTTGAATTATCTAAGAATAAAAAACTACCCGTAAATATCCTACCGATTGCTATCTGGATTATTGAAGTGCCATATTGTTTTGAACTGGAGATGCTGGAATTATGTGCTTTATGTATAAATGTTCCAGTTCATCTCAGTGAATGTTTAACTAAACAAACTCCAAAGAAAACGGGATTACGACCCTCAGACACTGCAAAATTGTTATATGTCGTTCCTTTTATAGATGGAAAAACATTCTGGCAGAAGTTTCAGTAACGTTGACCAAAATATTTGAAATCAAATTCCATTGACCATCAGACACTTAACTTCTTTGAAACCTACTTTTTAATAGGAACTTTTACAAACACCCATTAACGTGTGTTATTGGTATGAACCCTGTAAGCCATTTATACTTTTAAGAAGTGTCACTTCTTATTAACGCAGATTCTATATTTATTTTACCGTAGAATCATTTTCGTGGGTAACTGTTTTTTGTCGATTTAGTGGACAGCTTTATCCACTGATATTAAACCCCGCGACAACTGTTCCTTCAGCAGATCTCACATTTCTAGAAATGTATTCACGAATATATTTGCCAACTGAAATTGACTTAAGTTTATTATAAAGTCAACGAAAGTTAATCACTGATAAACTCTCTTCGGCGGTGAGACATTACGGCCTAAAAATAAACCCGCGTGATAAATTACCCATTTCATCGGAGATTGAAAGCATTATAAATTATCGCTTGGTGTCTGCTGATGTATGACAAAGGGGGCTTCTATATGCATCTAAAATGTTTAATAAAACGTGTAGAGGTATGTATCCCGTGACGATACTGATTGAATTTGTAATTAAATGATAAATCTTACTTTGCCTATATACTCCATTTTAATTTTTAGGAACCGCTTTTGTACAGTCTAGGAAGTCCAGCTGTCGTTCCTCTTGCATTCTGATCTAAAGATCACGATTTTGATTTTGTTTTTAACTTTCCAGCACATATTTAATATCTAAACATAAAAATACCGGGAGGGTTTTTATATATGAGTTGTAAAAACCTTTCATTGTCGACATAAATGTCGTGTTCGATAAAAATGGACATGTATTTGATTAAGTTTGGAGGATTTAAGTTACATATAGTTAAACTGATTAAAAAATGTAAAAATAGTCAACCGCCTACACAAGATGAGAAGACATTTAATGCAGTAGTATACAATTCAGGGATTTTTTGTTGTTTCTTGCATTTGTATCTTTTATTTTGCTTGTTTGTTTGTTTGTTTGCTTTTTGTATTATAAATACTCTAAAGTATTATGTTCTATAAAACCATCAACTGTATGCAAATCAGGTGAGAAAGTGTGCCACTTCTCACTACTACCGAATAAGCTCCCGGACCACCCCATATACCTCTACCGATAAGCTTGTTTATATACTGTTGTATAGTCACCGCTAATTTGGAAATCGTCTGTGATTTAAAAAACAGAGAAAGCATATTATGTGATTTTGGCTTTTGTTAAAGTATAAAATACCTCTGTCAAATTGACAATGCGTGTATACTGCAACACTACTCAGTTGTAGAAGAATATTGCTGACTTAACAGTGGTTACAACCAATAAAAGCAGTTATGGCACAGATAACAGCGGGGCAGATGCATTAACGATTGACAAGACAGTGCAAGAATATCTCAAGTCTGAAATCTAAGGATGAGATGGTGAAGATAAATAGTTGAAATTTCATAGATCCCACTTATTCAGCAACGAGAAACGTAACATTTATAAGACCGGGTCATGTACGTGTTTCCTTTTCAGGATAAATGAAATGTACTGTAACAAAAATGCATTTTCTCTATTATATGCTAAAATGAGTATTCAGTTTTTCACTGATGAATTCTAAATATCGAACCAAAATAACCAAAAATTACTTACACATGTATCAGTCAATTATGCTTTGTGAACTCCTACGGTACAATATGCATCCTTAACGTTTTTAAAAGGCTCTGTTATTTACTTTTTTATTAACTTAAACTATCTTGAAAGAACCTTCATAGCGGCCGAATTAACTTATTTGATTAATTTGAAAATTATACTAAATTTCTGAATAAGATAATAAGCAATAGTACGTTTGTTTGGTTTTTAAGTTCCTTTAACATCCCGTTCTACCTAACAGGCTTTAGCGATCAACAGAAACTCATTTATAAATAACAGAAGGTATAGTTCCGTATCTTATAACGTGCTCACATAATTTGTCTTCTGAGAACAAACTATCCTGTCGAACAATCTAAGCACTTTGTATAATTCAGCGAAAGAAAACGCAAGGAAGATATGATATGGTCATGCACTTCTGTGCATTTGTTTTTTCTAATCCAGACCAAACTATTTTGTTACAAACGACGCATTTAAATCTGTTAATGAAACTCAATTTACCATGACGTAAATGAATATAACGCCGCACGAATAGTAGAAAGTGGGTGATGAAACTTGGTCTGTAAACTATCCAGTAAAAGAACTATAAAAATAAGAAATATGGGTGCAGTTTCTAAAGGCATGTAACCAGATAACGCATGCTAGCTGTAAGCGTTAACCTGGGAATCAAAGAATTAATATGTCACATTATACCGATCCCGTTTATTCTGGTAGCAGCAAAATAAAGCGTCACATTAACGAACTGAGGGAAGACGACACAAATTGTGAGTTAAAAACATGGCTTGGAAGATACAAACTGTACTTTCAAGTTTATCAATTAATGGGATTTCATTCCACTTTTAATGATATCAACACATTTGCATCATAGCTAAGTGCAAATTAACTATACCGGAGTTTATCGGAAGTTCGTGTTCCCTTTGCAGTCTGGGTAAAGATCAAATCTCATGTAAAATGTATTTTACGGTGATACTTAACTAAACTGAATGCAGCAACATCTAAACTGAATGTAGCAACATCTAAGTTTCGATTGTGAAACTGGGACCTGTTCCATAATGCCTTTTTATTAAAAGTACGACATCGTGTAAATAGTTGAAGTGATTTTCAAACAAAATCAGGAATATAATTGCATATTTAATGAGCAAGTACATTGTATCTGTCTAATTGTATTGACAATTACAAACAATGACAAATAATATGAAAGACATGCTGTAATATTGGTAAATTTATACATAATCTGATTGTATTTTAAATACTAAAGAGAAAAAAAGTATTTCCTTCTATATAATTTATTTGTATCCTGTCACAATTCATAAAATGTAAAGTTTGTTGTTCTTGTTTTTGTGGTTGTTATTATAGCTTAGGTAGGACTTAAATTTACATATAAAGCTAGTGCTTGCAAGAGAATTGCCCTAGCTGTTATGTTTACACATGTTTATAATACACATTCATTATTTGTTTCAAATTATAGGTTGAAAGTATGATATTACCCCAGTCAGTATACTCATACACGCAGCCTAGATCACTTGAATCGTACATCTAAAAGAATACTTTTCTCTGAAGGTAGTCTACTCATGCTAGATTGGGCTTCCAAAGGTTGAAGAAAATTTCAGCGAACAAGGGCGAAATAGAGATGTTAGCATTTTAATATCCTTTGAGGGCCTGACACGTAAAATATGACAAGCTTTGTTTTTCGTCAGCCAAAGCAAGCAACTTGTTGAATTGATATCACCGACCAAAGAGTGCCACTTGAAGCACTGGAAATAACATGATCTAAGTAGTCACTAAATGATAAAATAACTACATGCGAATTATTCCAGCACTGGAAGGGGTCACTATTGACCATTGAAATTATAAGTTTGCATTTATTGCTCGTTTTATTCACGTATGTCGATACTAGCATGAGTTTGAAAATAAATCTATGGAGCGAAAGTTTCTAAAGTCGGACATTGGATTTCTACTTACAATCACATTACCGCCACTTATCCATACATTCGCGTTGAAAAATAGTACCACTGGTTGTAGCAGTCAACATTGCAGTTTTTATAACAGTTAGATATATTGCAAGATTTTGACAGCATTGGGTATAATCACAATGTCTGTGCAAATAAAACTGTAAAAGAAGCAAGTCTATAATTCAGTGTTCATCCTGAGTTTCATTCATTATTTGCACCACAAATTTACTGCTGTGGAATTAGCTCAATTGGTAAGAGCGCCGTTTAGTATTTTGTTCTTGCAAGTGAGTTCTAGTCCAGCAGTCTGGACCTTTTTTTTTTTTTTTTTTTTTGGTAATACTTATATTTTTTATATTCTTGAGTTATATATTTAGAATTTTTTAATTCTAGTTTTATGCTTCCATTATTTTGCGTTTGTTAACCTTTTGATTTAAATCATAGACCACAGGACCCTGATGTTCAGTCAAAAGAAAATCGACCCCTCTATAAATAAATTATTTATAGAGAGGTCGGTTTTTCTGCGACACCGTGACTGTTTTCAAGAAACAAAAAAATGAAGCATTTTTTTCCAAATTAGATTTTTACTAGCCCTATGGCTATTTTCACCATTCTCGTACCCAATTTCCCAGATGAAATGCAATTTATTGTACCCTTTTAATTCTATAGTTACTTTTTATGTGCAAAGATTATTTAATTTAGATAATTATCGCATGGCGAAAATATCAAGTCTGGAGAAATGCTTTTTTTTTTCTTTTTTTTTTTCCATGAGACATTAAATACATTCGACAAATAAGGGCTGATGGATTTAGGACAATAGAAAACACACTAAACGTCAAGGTTGAGATACTCGACATAATGCCATTAAATCGAAGTCAGCGAGCAATTACATCAACGCCATATGCAATATAATCCTGAAACACTACTTTCAAAGAAAGAAGTATTAGAATTGGTTTTCTAGCAAACCGGAGGTAATGCAAATCAGGTGCATCTATTTCTGGTAATGAGCTGCATATTTTAAGTGTACTTGTTGAATAATTCATTCATGTGTTCTCCGTTTGACAGTGAAAAGTTAAGTTCAGGCTTGTCACTTGCTTATACCTTCGAAGTGATTAAAGAATATGTGTATCTTCAATGTGATACTTATTTACATTATGCGTATCAATTTTGTGTAAGAGCGTAACATACCACTATCAAATAATTCTTGATAGAAAATTTTCAGACAAAACGTGTTCTAGGTTTCACATATAAATGTAACCGGATCTGAATCTGGCGCGAGTGGCTATAAATCTTATACGTATAGGATAAGAAATTAGCTGATTGTCATATAGACAATGACAAAGCTTGGTGACTTGAATGCATATATGGCCCTAAATTCAACTTATATAGTGTTTGAATGCAAGCTCATCCTAATACTTAATCATAGCAAAACATGGTGTTAAGATTTAAAACTATTTATCGTCGGAGTTCCTAACTGCGCCCCTGTCCTAACTCCGCCACCTTCCTTTTTTTTATTGTAGTCTCGCTAGATTTTATCACACGCACAAGCGACTGTGATATTTTTTTACGATGTTTCTGTAAATAAACTCAGAGGTTTTTTGTACGAAATTTTAATTCAAACTGATAAATATTGCAAATTTTATCTCGCACCACTCTTTTCTTTGTTTTTCTTAATACAAAATGATTTCCACGCAGAATGGCCCTTTTACACTCAAATTTTTAAAATAAAAGTATCTCAGAAATTCCATCTGCTGTGTTTCCATATTTATAAATGGAAGTCATATGTGTACAATTCGCAACTGCTATGACGTCACCTAGGGGCGGAGTTAGGACCACACAAAATGATGGCATAATATTTGACTCGTAATGTATTTAATGTTATTTTGAGTGAATAATTATTTATAAAAGAATTATTTTGGGGGGTATCAATGTGAATTTGATAGAATTAATTGGTACGTGAACAGTTTTTATTCTATCTATTTTATTTATGTTGCATTTCCTAATTAAATCTTAGGGGGCGCAGTTTGGGCACTCGAGGATATAATAAGGATAATTTTCGAATGCCGTAAGTTTCTTATGTTTTTATGTATAAAAGTAGGATTCTATACTACATATTTAAATATGATAGAAAGCGATGTTTTGTGGTATTATTGATTATGTAAATAGTAATATTTTAGAATGAAACTTAAACTGCCTAATGCTGATGCTCATTCAAAGCAGTCTCATATATGTAAATCACTTCAACAATTTGCATGACATACCTCCAGTGACAAAATGAATACTACTTATTAAGGTTTGCATCACTTAAAGCGGCTCGTTCACAGAAGGTCATTGACTTAAAGCTATATGTGAGTGTATTGTTGTATTGTTGTTGTTGTATTGGGGTTTACCGTCGCTGTGATAGTATTTCAATCATATAGCGACGTCCAGCTAATTACAGGTGGAGGAAGACCCCAAGTACACAGAGGTACCCGGGTAGAACCACCGACCTAGCGCAAGCCAGCTGGAAGGCTTCTTCACATGATAAATCCGAATCCCTACCGGGATTCGAACCCACAGCGGTGAGGGGCTGAGAGATTTGTAGTCCACGACTGTAACCGCTCGGCCACGGCGGCCCCTTGTGAGTGTATTGCGTTTATCAATACCCATTTACAGACGCATGATCATAAATGCAACATTCAGTGATTTTAAATTATGGATGGTTTCTCCATCACAGGCTATAGCGATACGAACGGTATGGTACATATATTTATAATTTTAAAACCTACATTTAGAATTCCTATTGCCGTGTAACATTATGTGACTGATTACATTCACTCGCCGCGCATGCGCTCACTCCACATGCTGAAAATTTTAATAACACGAATTCGCTACCATGGACTGGTGAAGACGCCATGTTGTGGAAAGTACCTTTTTTCGGGGATACCGTATTCTGTATTAACCGGAATTTTTAGAGGAGCGGTTACGAAAAAAAAAATGCCCGAACTTCATCTCTGAGTTAATATGTCAAAAAAGAAAGACTTCACTAACATAAACGGATGAAGGGGTTGTTGTTGTTGTTTTGTTTGTTTTGTTGTTGTTGTTTTTTTTTGTGGGGGGGGTTGTTGTTTTCTCCGATCGACTTTGAACGCGCTGCTATTATAAATAAGTACTTTTTCTAGATAGGAGCATTTGCTTCTGAACATTGGAATCCCATTTCAACCGTAGGTTCAAATTCAGGTACTACTTCTTTGTGCTGAGCGCGATTTAATTATTGCCTTATCCCTTTTTCATTATATTCTATGTCTTGATTCAGACAAACTGTTTAATTAATTGCGTCAGAAAATAAATACTTATCACCATATTTTGAAAAATGAAAAATGTTAATCATTGGAATACCCGCAAACAATTAAAGTTGATAGTACATCCGTCGAATACTTGTTAAAATAGATCAATGCAGGCAGCAAAATTGTTTCCAATCTCTAAACAATCAAAAGTATATTTACCTTTTTCATTCTTTAATTAGTGGTAGCATTTGATTATGTTCCAGGGAGCGTTAACGCGCTAATTACAATACATCGCATAGGATCCAAATTCCATTGTAATGGTATGCTCTCTGATAAAATCATCGTGAGACTCTGGGCAATGTTGAGGTGTGCTTTAGATAAAGTAAGTAATGGTCAGTAATATTTGTTTGGACACATTTCAAAAATATAAATTCATACACGCTTATTTAATTCATCATTTCTGTTGTGCCTTTCACTTAAATAAAAAGGTGTTTATGGTGGAAGGTTAGTACTTGTTTGATTGATGCGATCAGCAGACGAGTTTCACAAGACATGCTGATTTTATCGAAATGTTTGTTAATGTATTGTTAAAGTTGTCAATAGAGGTCATACATTATCGTCTGTTAACATTTTCGAATCTATACAAAATTTATTGACCCATAAAAATATGTTTCTATAATACACAGTATTTTGGAACAATCATTTTATTAAATTAATGTCAAAATATCGGATACTCTTTTCAATATACATGTATTTACATGCAGAAACTGAATATAATTTTATTTTTCTTTCTATTTACTTCAGAATCTTCAAAAGGCATAGGTCAAACAAAATATGAACATGGGTATGCATTTCGCTCTTAAAAGCATAACCTTAATGTCACAATCAATATCATTATAGTGATGGCTTAATTATTTTTGACCAGACATTTTTTTTTCTTTTGCTGCAGCGTAACATTAGAAGTCTGACATCACTGTCAGATAAGTCTTCTCCATAATTTTAAAGAAACAGTATAACTGATCCATCTGTCCGAAACTATAACCTGGACTTTCAGCTAATGATGGCATGGCATATGACATGAGTTGAAATGAATTGATCTGGCATCATCCAATTATTCTGCAAGTGAAATTCCCAGAATTATGATATCTATCTTTTTATTAAGTCTGATACGTATGATGCTTGTGATATAAATACTATTAAAATAATTATGTAATATATGAAATAATTGATTGCAAGACAAGAATTAAGAACAAAAGAGGTATTGGGGTAACCGTTTCACATAGCCATTGCAGAAGTTGTGTTTCGTCATGCAAAATAATTATGAGCCAGCGGCGTAGCCAGGCGTACTCATGTACTCAATTGAGTACAAATCGATCCCGAAAATGAAAAATCTTTATGGCCTAAAAATGCAATAAAAATCGGTGGCTAAGGGGGGTTATGTTTAAAATACTTTGTGCAAGTTAATGGTTCTGCAGAGGGTTTCGTATTAAACCCTTAAAAATAATTAAAAAATAAATAAAGAAAAAAAAACATTGTTGTACATCAAGATATCAACACCGGTCTGGGTAAGTCAACAGTCTCTATAATTCACCAAAGGGAAATAAATAAAAACAATCATGTCGTAATGACGTGATGACGCAGTTCCGTCCCTTAGTTTTTAAAGCGGTACTTTTTAAAATGGCGACGCCGCACTCTCCGCCGTATTGCGATGTTTTCAACTTATCTTTTAAGTTGACAGAAGAATCGAAGAAAGATCTTCTGACGAAAACGTGGGATGATGTCCTGGATTTTAAATTCCCAACAAGGTAGATAAATATATTAACAATAGATTTATTTAAAATTATTTATCCTTCAATTTTTCATGCAGGCTGATCTGGTTTAAAGAAGTATAGCAATAGATCTAATATAGACTAGCATACATGTGAAATGTAGTAAAGAAGTGGCATCAGAATAATAGAAGGTGCAGATTTGTCGGTCGACAGACCTTGCCTACACTTTAAATTGCAACTAGAAATGACTTTTAAAGCGATTAGCCTCACTGGCGTAGTGGTTAAGTTGTCGGACTCGGAATTTTTCAAACCGGGATCGAGTCTTGTTAAAGTTTTTTTTTGTTTTTGTTTTTGTTTTTTAAATAATAAAAATTTCTATTATTATTATTATTATTATTATTATTATAACATCTATAAATTAATTGCTATGAGAATGAAAGAAGATATTTTTTTCTTTTAAATTTCAGAATAAGTGGGGGCACGTTCCGAAAGGCACAGGCGGCCTGGTTCCAGAAGCACAACTGGATGCGCTATTCTGTTAGTGCTGACGGTTTATTCTGTGCCCCCTGCTACATTTTCGGGAGCAAGGACAGTCGCAGCAAAGTCCTCAGTAATGCCCCTCTCACTGATTGGTGTAACTTTAGAAAGATAGTGGAGCGCCATATACATAGCCAATTCCATGGCGATCAACTTATAGCAGCTGAAAATTATCTAGCTGTGATATCTGGAGATAAGAAAGACATAGAACGTTCATTACTATCATATTATAACGAGACCGTGGAAAAAAATCGCAAGATCCTCACTGCAATAGTAGAGACAATTATCCTTTGTGGAAAACAAAATTTTGCTCTGCGTGGTCATGATGACAATTACAGCAACTTTCAAATGTTACTGCACTTTCAAGCAAAACACATCAAGCTGTTGGCAGACCATCTTTCTACATGCAGTCCTAGAATGAAGTACACCTCCCCTGACATCCAAAACTCACTTATTAAAATCTGTGGAAAGATCATTACTGATGATCTGGTGGCTGACTGCAACAAGGCGGAAGTATTTGGTTTTATGGCGGATGAGGCGACAGACGCCGCAACCATGGAACAGATCGCGATGTGTGTGCGGTTCGTCGACACCTCGTCGTCAAAGATACGAGAGGAATTCCTGGGGTTTTCCAGCACTACTAGTACGACGGGAGAAGCGCTGGCAAATGCGTTCCTGGAACATCTTAATGATTTAGGTAATTGTCAATACTGTTTAAAATCTGGTGTCCAACTATCAGTTCAACAGAACAGTGTACAGCATCAACAGTTAACATTAGTAGGCTATCAAAGTACTTTAAAAGCCTACTGATGTTAAATGTTTATGTTGTTGTATGAGAACAAAAGTTCGCATAAACATAACTGATATATACTTATTATTTTAATTATTTTGTATTAGTGAAAACATGAATGTACATTTAAATGTAAGTACTGTAGTCCCCTCGATTTCAGTTCTACAATGAGCATATGTTGTACATTCAATCAGGCGTCCGGACAGAGAACATGAGGGGTCAAGGCTATGACGGTGCGAGCAACATGTCTGGGATCCACCGAGGGGTTCAAGCCAGGATTCGCCAGCTGGTGCCAGAGGCTGTGTACACACACTGTAAAGCCCACTGCCTGAATCTCGCCATTGTTCATGCTTCCAAAGAACGGTATGCCAAAAACATGATGGATACTGTCCAACAAGTGGCATTTGCTTTTAATTACTCAGCGAAGCGCCTTCTGCACTTCCAGGAGACACTGGCAGATGATGCCATCAGCAGGGATGCCATGGTAGAACGGACAAAGCTGCGATCATTATGTGAAACCCGCTGGTCATCGAGGGCAGACGCTCTGCATACATTTTTGGCGTCTTACAGGTGTAGTTGATCATTTTGTCATAAACCCATTAATATTTTTACATGTATATTTAATATAAGAAATAATATATATATTACCCAAACTTATTGAAATGTTATGAGTTAATACTCAAATATGAAAATCCTTATCTGAAGCTCTGAATTATAATGTCATAACAAGTCTTTAATACAAAAAATAACGCAATATAAGTTCATTTAAAGCACAATGCAAAATAACCGCGACATTCCAAAGTCGTTAAAAATGGTAGAGTCATAGCCCCCTTGCTTGGCGCTCAGCATTTAAGGAAAGTTGGTTGGCCCGGTGTAAGGATAATGTGACTGGGTGTGGTATCATGCCACATGTCTACGGCGTGGTACTACAGTGTGGCAGCACTATATCTGTCTCAGGTAGACATCGTCTCCAAATGATTGAAATACTGTCGGTGGGACGTTAAACCCAAACACACACAAAATAGAAAGTTGGTTCGAAAATTGAGATTCAAGAAAAATTTGGCTATGTTAAGTTAGTGAATGGTTATGTATAGATTGTGTATGTTCTGATGTTAAATATTTTCAGGACAGTGGTCACCGCCCTAGACAGGCTAGCAGTGGACCATAGCGACATGAAGGCGGCACTCTATAAACTAGCTGTCATGAACTTTGAGTTCATTGTGACACTTGTGGCCATAGAGCACGTGCTGCAAGCCCTGGCACCTTTGTCTGAGTTTCTCCAGGCAGAGGATTGTGATCTCCTGAAGGCTACGACTGACACACGCGTGGTGTTTGCTTTACTTCAGGTATGTTTGTTCCTTTTATCATCCTCTCATTGTAATCAAGCCAATGTTAAATCTACTTGAAAGTAAGTTAATTTAGAACAAGATATAGTTGCGACAAAAGTAAAAGTATGCACGATTTATTTTCTAGGCGGAGAGGGCAGACGACGCAGTCTGGGATGAACTTTTCGGAAAGGCAGTTGAACTCGCACGTGACGTTGGCATCCAGCCGTCTGCACCACGTCATATCGGTCGCCAGCAGCACCGGCCAAACGCACCGGCTGAGAACGAGTAACATGTACCTTCCGTTCGTTGATCATCTGCTGGCGGAGGTGGAGGCACGACTTCTGCAGGCCAATGTGCGGTTTCAGGCACAGAAACTTATTCCTTTAAAGGTAAGTTTTATTTTAATTTTCTAACACGTTCCATGTGCGTTTATGTGTTTGATTTACGACAAAAGTCTCTTGCGCCCTTGTGGCGATGGAATCTACGCTGGATTGAGTTTAATTATATACATTTATACGGTATTTCCATAGAAAAATATTATATAATAAACAACTAAACAGATTTGTAAAAAATTCTGGATTTGAAATGTGCGTAGGAGATTCAAATATGCAAATCTTTTTTCAAAGATCCAGCACGACGGACTTCCTGGCGAAGTAATCGCTGACCTCTTCCAGGGATTTCGTGCCTGTGTGGCTGCAGACGAGGCTGCATTTACGCGGGAATGTGAGCGGTGGCGCCACTGGTGGACGGATGCTGGTCTTGCACAACATCGCCCTGTCGCCCCGGTAACACTACAACATGCGATAAAACTTGCCAGCAAGGACCTCTATCCCTCTGTAAGAATGTGCCTAGCAGTGTTGGCTGTAATGCCGGCATCGACGGTATCGGCGGAAAGGTCCTTTTCGGTCATGCGGCGGGTAAAGACATACCTGAGGAGCACAATGGCGACAGAAAGGTTGTCTGGTCTGGGTCTCCTCAACATATATAGGGAAAAAGAACTGGACGCCAAACGTGTAGTTGACATTTTTGCCAACATGCAAAACCGAAGATTAGCCTTGCTGTTCAGAGATGACAATGTTTTGTAATTTATTTCTCATACAACGTCTAGATATCAACTACTACGTTGTGCCAGTGTTGTCTGTACCGTCAGAAAACGAACACTTAAAATTAAAAATAATAATGTTAATTAATTGTTTAAAGTTGTATTTGAACCATTTGGTTACAATTTATGTGTAAAGCTGTATCTGGCAGGTCCTTGAATATCGTAATAATTGATTGCATCGTGTTTTAATCTTAATCTAGAAAATGAATGTTGATTGGCTTACGGTTATTTTAATACAGCTGTCGGAAAATTTGCAGAATTTTACATCATAATGCATTACCATATCGGCAGCTCTCTACTAAATCACTGTATCGAGATCACCTGTCACAATCTACTTTGAAAACTTATACTAACTTGGGTCCAATGTCTATCGTACTTTCTAGGCGTTAATAGCAGAAAATACAAACTGCATTAGGGTATAAATGAAATGTAAATGTAAGGCCTTTAAAAAGGTGTATATATTTTTCGGAAGATATAGCTTAACACTCTTTTTTTATATTTTTTTTTTTTTACATTCAAGACTTGATCAAAACACAAATAAATGATGATTTACAATGCTATGGTCTTTAACATTTATTAAAAAACTGAATTTGATCAACTTTCTCTATGTAAAAGTTGAAAAAGCACCTGGCAATTTTTTTACGATCTGGTTGATTTTGGAATGTTTTCTGATTAATAAACTCGATAATTGTGTGGCTAACAGGTGTAACACATAAAAGTTTCATTCTTATTTCAACTTCTACTCTTTTTTTTTTTTTCAATTATTTAATTTGAATTTTGGTCCTTATACAACTTTAAAAGTGAAAAAATACAGCCTTTTTTACACTTTTGATATCACCCATTTCAATTGTTTCCATCATGACAAATAAATACAGGATACGCATCTTCCTTTTTTCACCAGCTTCCGGGGGCCTCCGGCCCCCTGGACCCCTGACCACGGCTTTGCCCTGGACCCACCGGGGGTGCTAGCGGCCCCCTGGCCCCCAGCTAATTTGAGTACAATTTAAATTCCTCTGGCTACGCCCCTGTGAGCATATATTTGTTTGTTGTTTCTTGGGATCATACGTCCCGTCGACAGAATTTCAGTCATTTGGAGACTTTGTCTACTTGGGACATATGTAGTGCTAACACTGCAGTATAACGCCGTAGGCATGTGATATATTGTATTACCAAACCCAGTCATAGTATCCTGATTCCGGGCCAACCAATCATGGAACTTATCTACTACATTTAAAGTTCAAAGCAGGTCACCGAACACCGTAATCAACATAATGTTTCCCGTTACATACGGAATACTTGGCGTGTATCGTAATTCGGAGTAAATAGAATCTAGGCAAGTTTTATGCTGTTATATACGGCTAAACGTCAGTGAGTGACGACAAACAACACAATATTTATTGCTGCTGTGATCAAAATTTCCCTGACAAAACTTGAGTCGTGATGTAGAATATTTCTAGAACCCATTAAAGTAAACCATTTCCTATGAAGAGAATGTCATACTGACAAATATATAATACACGTGGGATCATATTTACGTGCTTTATATGGGATGAAACGAAAAACAGCATAGAATACTGAGTGTATCTCGACATGCCTAAATAAACCCATCAAGATTTATTTGCTTGTGTTAGATGCGAAGAAAATAAGTTGATTGATTGAAGGGTAATGTCCCTATATTTTTCTCAACTGAAGAAGTAAACATTGAAGATTAAAAATACTGAATTACATAATTTTCTCCGTTGTGAAAATGCTAGACACATTATATACTTGTTATTCTCGGTGATGCTAGATATGAACTCAGAAATGACATCTGTAAATCAAATCATATTTGCAAGGATATTTGTTTTCACTCGAATTTAAGCAGGATTAGTCAACAAAGAGTACATGTATTTGGTGAATGTTTGATAACAACGATGACAAAGGTGATTCAGATCCCTTTTTTTTGTATACAAAATTGCTATCATAACTAGGCGATCTTGTTGCTATTATCATTGAAAATAATTATCATTATTGTCTCTCTATATATATCAAAATATTTCAAGATATCATTCCGCATAAGAATTATAACAAGAGGGCCAAGATGGCCCTTGATCGCTCACCTGAGAAAGATGATTGCTCAAGAAATAAAGATGCTAGAGTGTAAAAGTGAAATCTGGCTTTTTTTATGGTGAAAAGGGCATAACTCCTAAATTAACTTGTCAATATCAGTTATAATTGAACCCGATTTCGAAATTATGGGCATAAACATTGTCTTAAAGTTTAAAAAAGATTGCTAAAAAAATGAAGATGCTAGAGTGTAATCAAAGTGAAATCTGGCATTTTTTTATATTTAAAGGGGCATAACTCTTGACCCAATCAACAGATCTCAGCTTTAATCGAACTCAATCGAGACATTATGGTCATAAGCATCGCCATAAAGTTTGAAGATGATTGCTCAAAAGATGAAGATGCTAGAGTGTAAACAAAGTGAAATCTGGCATTTTTTTTTTATATCAAAAGGGGCTTAACTTCTGACCTAATTGACCGATCTCAGCCATATTCAACCTCAATCGAGACATTATGGTCATAAGCACTGCCATAAAGTTTTAAGATGATTGCTTAAAAGATGCAGATGCTAGAGTGTAAACAATGTGAAATCTTGCATTTTTGAATATTAAAAGGGGCATAACTCTTGACCTAATTGACGGATCTTAGCCATAATCAAACTCAATCGAGACCTTATGGTCCTAAGCATTGCCATAAAGTTTGAAGATGATTGCCAAAAACTCCTGACCTAATTGACGGATCTTAGCCATAATCGAAGTCAATCGAGACATTATGGTCATAAGCATTGCCATAAAGTTTGAAGATGATTGCGCAAGAAATAAAGGTGATGCAGTGTAAACACTAAAAATTGTTGCCGCCGCACGACGCACGACGGACGCTCACGGGATCACAATAGCTCACCCTGAGCTTTGCTCAGGTGAGCTAAAAACGCGAAGAATTATATTTGACTAAGCTAACATCAATTAGCGTTAAATATATGATGTGAGGCTAGAAACAGCGTTTATTTTTTCCAATTGACAAGTAAGCATGTACGTTCTATAATTCTAATGCATTACCTTAAATTGATTGGCTAAAATTGCCTCAAAATGCTTTGAAACTGAGGGTTGTGGTTTCAAATCCCGGTAATCTCAACTTTTGTCTTTCTATTTTCCTCTTTTTGACATTATTGCAGAATCATTCACATTCAGATTTAGAAAGAAAAAAGTGTGGGTTTTTTTTGTTAAACAATTTAAGTATTTTAGGTTCATGTATTATAGCAAATATTTGGTACTTGTTTGACTTACTGATTATCAAATTATAACACCATGGTAAAGTTTATATTTTTGACATATTTATTCAATTATAAAATACACATTTCATTATAAAGCAATATAGTTTTGTATGTTTAGTCCTTTTTGTTTTATGGCACCAAACTGAACATTACAGTTCAAAATAAAAATATCATAACGAAAGTCGTTAAATCTCTACCGTTGATTGTCTTATATATTTTGTTTTTGGTACATATTATTGTTTTGGAGATTCTTTGTGTCATGCATTTGAGCCCCAGAACAGCAAGGATGAAAAAAAAATGTACATTAATATTGTGTAATGCAAAATACGGCCGTTTTTCATCAATTATCTTGTAATAAAAACACGGCCTGGTATAAATACCAATGTTTAATTTGGATACCGCACACTTTTTAATGGCGGAGTTTCCACGCCCATGCAATATTGATGAAAACGTGCAGTTATCCAGATAACCACACAGTAAAGGCGGACCATGCAGTTAATCAGATAACCGCACGGTAATGGCGGAACATGCAGTTAATCAGATAACCACACAGTAATGGCGGACCATGCAGTTAATCAGATAACCGCACGGTAATGGCGGACCATGCAGTTAATCAGATAACCACACAGTAATGGCGGACTATGCAGTTAATCAGATTACCGCACGGTAATGGCGGACCATGCAGTTATCAGATAACCGCACGGTAATGGCGAACCATGCAGTTAATCAGATAAGCGCACGGTAATGGCGGACCATGCAGTTATCTAAATAACCACACAGTAATGGCGGACCATGCAGTTATCCAAATAACCACACAGTAATGGCGGACTATGCAGTTAATCAGATAACCGCATGGTAATGGCGGACACTCGGTTTAACAACGGCGACACTAACTTAAGATGGTCCTTAGTATCACTGAGTGAGCAGAATCCAAATGAAGCCTTTCCTCTACTTACATCATGACATTATTTTCTACAATTAGACAAAAAATAAATAAACGAATTCAAGTGAAGTAGAAATCAGCAGTGTAGTCTTACGACGTGGTACTTTAGGTCATTTTAAGCTGTCACAAGTAACATATTTTGCCTCGATTCGGAGGAGAAAAAGTATGTTTTCCTTCATTATTTTTATGGAATAAAGCGCATGCGCAGCGGAAATGGTGCTCTATACATAGGTGTTAATAATACATTTGTCAGATGCACAGGATTTCAAAACATTCAGAGTTTGCTGTCTCGAAAGGCATATCACTAGTGATATTTTTCAAACTGCTTGAAACTGGTATTGTCACACTGAATTAGAGAGTTTTGAAAATATGAAAGAGAGTCAATCGATAACATGTTAACTTGTGATAAGAAAAGATTTTCCGCACTGTCGTTCACACGAAACCTAACAATTTTAACAGAGTATCAGCATTAATTCAGTTCATCCTTCTTTATTCAAAGGTACTTATCTATCTGTATGGAAGGACATGTGGGGGTTTGTTTCGAAAGAGTTAGTTGATTAGTTAAAAGGAAACTTTCCTTCACTGATTGGTCATTTTCACGGGTTTCTCTTTGATACCCAAAGCGCTCAACATCTTGAATCATCTGCATAAAAAGTCACGTGACTGTAGTACCGCCTCCTTTCTATATTTAGCCTAATACAAGTCATATATTGCAGTGGCTTCACTCGTGATCTTGATTAACCCACATACATTCGTGCGCATGTGCGCACTCATGTATAGTGTGCAGGTTAACCAAGCTCATCTCGCGAATCCATGCAATATATATATTACATAACAAGCGTTTCTGTTAATTTTCCAAGAATACCATATCCTTTGTAAAGAATATGACATTATTTTTCTGTTTTGAAAGCATGCTGCATATCAAAATAAACTGTTTTAAAACTTAATGAAATCATGAACTGCGGTCTCGGGACTTCGGGTTGCCCTACCCTGAATAAAACATTTCTAACTTTGAAGTACATGAATATGAAAAAACAAATTGTTCGATATTTGGTTGTGTGGTTAACACTGAAACTCGATGCCAGACCTTTAAATTACTCAAAATAAATACAAAGAAAAAACTCTGTTGTTTTTTTTCCTGAACTTACGGTATTTCTTGCTATAGTCCATTCCAGTAAGACGACTGTTTATTCCTTTCATATATCTACATTCATAACTATTTTCTCCCGCTGTGGTTTGAAATAAATCCGCAGAATATCTATAATCAACTTGTTCATTTGATGTAGTTTAGTGTCTCCTTATCTGTTTTAATATTTACCACTAGCTTCATTAAAAGTGTAAGCACATTGCTCTTTTAAAGTATTGCCTAGCAACCAATATTGAATCATTGGAATTTAAATACTTTAGAAAGCAGAACATCTTCTTTTGCAAACATATTTAAAGAATGATATATATGTTATATCTTACTCAGAAATGAATAAGAAGATAGAATTAGAGTTCAACAACCTAAGTTAGATATTTACATAAGCAAATCAATACAGAAGAAGGGTATAATCTCTCTGCTAAATGCCGATGGTGAAAAGTATTAGTACAATAATTCTCCAAACCGAACATCGTAAACAGAATTTGTTTAAGGTTTATTTGGATCTAGTTTTCTTCCCATTTTCGTTTTCTAAATATTAAATGTTAAATCCGAATTTCTCTATTTTGATTTTGATTTATTTTGGAGTGAAAATCCCGGCCCTGGAATCGTTACTCATATATTTCTTTCATTTTTTTACTTCAGTTTAAGTCAATTTTCATTATTATTCGAAAGCTAATTATCGTCATTATCATCAATAGTACCGAGATCATTGCGCGGCACCTACCTCTATCGATAAATGTATCTGAAAGGGCAAATAAAAATGATTTCATTTATGTGACTTGTTATTGACTTAACCTTTCACAACCTTTACTTAAATATCACAATTATGATCATTAAAATTCATCTTTCTTAACATAGGCTATTGATCACCACCGGATACCACGGGCAATAACGCAGGAAAAAAAAGTTAATAAAGGTGTGTTTGAAGCCGCCAATCTGACTGGACGCAGCAGCTTTTGTGTAGGTAAAGCAATCAAATTTTATTGGCTAACTGGAAATCAACATCATTACATTTGGTAGCTGCAGCATTCAATATATTATAGCAGTACAAAATATAAGTATTTTATTTTTGTTGCTATAAATGCAGAATGAATAAATTTCAACTGATCCCAATCTTGAAAAAAAAAAAGTTGTTGCAATTGACTTCTTCCGCAGTTGCCATTGCATTTCAGTAATGGGCCATATTGTTTATAATGTTCCACACGAATTTCACCCTCTGGTCGATCAATGTTGTTGACTAATGTTTCCTGCACACTAGTTTCAGGCTCGAATTCCAACAACAATACTTAGCTCTAAGTAATACTTAAATTCTTAAACTCGGTAGATGTACATTCCACAATTTTTATTTTATAAAATATTCAAGTACATGACTTAGCTGATATTGATTATAAACTTATGAACTAATGAATGTTAAGAAATGAAATAGTTTGGATATTAGTTAAAAAAAGACATGAAATTCTCCCTTACGTATACTAATAGCATTATGAATTGTTGGTGGAATTAGACCCTGGTACACCCTGTCCATTTGCCCATTTCTGTTCTTCCTCGTTTCGTTGTATTGCCGCACTGTGCATTGCACACTGACATCAAGGGCGTATTTTTCCTCTCTTGTCATTTCCTTCATACTAAAAACATAGTCATAAATATAGTTCACACTAATGTTCAAATGACATATGACAAAAACCGACATTCTTTAAATTATCTTGGGTACATAAAATATTCAACGGCACCATAATAATGTTATACATTCGTACCATTACCATCGCAACCATCACAGATTATGTCAAGTTCATCAATATCTGTACAGTATTATCACTATGCTGATTTAGAAATATCTTTCTCTACAATCATTTTGTTTTATAAAATGTCATTGCCTGTTTCATAATGAATGTTCTTGCATCATTCAAAGCATCAAACTTTCCCCGACACGTTTCCCTCGAACAGAATTACACTACGATGTCCTGAAATGTAATGAAACATCAATTTAATACACAATTATGAAGCAGTACGCCTTCTTTCTCTGTATCCGTAAAGAGTTATCAAAATATTTGACAGCTTTATAGGTTCTGTTGCTAGAGCTAGAAATAAACATATGATCAGTGATTCATAACATTTTATAGAAATCAAGATGGAACAATATAATTTTATACGAACAAAGGATAACTGATGCTATTTTTCTATATCATTAGGACCAATACGCTGTCAAGATCACAACGTAATTTACCTTTCAATTGTAAAGCTTTGATTTAAGTGTTTATTTTTCACTTCGAAAATCTAAACCTTTTCACATATCTCAATGACAATTGTAACTTGTAGTATCGAATGCTGTTTTGTCGGTGACTTTATTAGATTAGATCATATCCATTATCTCTACAATTATTTACATACAAGAAATTACAAGTTAGATATGTTTCTGATGCCAAAAGAACACCGCATGAAAATGACCAGAAATCATGAACAAATTTGTAGATATAAGAAAATTAAATAGATCATCATTTAAAACAATTAAGTAAATTAATCCTTTATCAAATCGTCACTTTTCACGAGATTTGCGATGGACGGGTCTGAAAACGACATACATGTTGTTGTATTGGGGTTTACCGTCGCTGTGATAGTATTTCAATCATAAAGCGACGTCCAGCTAATTACAGGTGGAGGAAGACCCCGAGTACACAGAGGTACCCGGGTAGTACCACCGACCTACCGCAAGCCAGCTGGAAGGCTTCCTCACATGAAAATTCCGAAGTCCCTACCGGGAGACACACATGTATGTGGTAGCTAACGGCATCAAAGCTCTACCTCTCGCAGATAACGTATATCAACGTTTTTGATTATACAGTGAAAATAACATTTTACCAGTGCATATCGTGAATGAGATATCAACTTTTTCCAGTATTTTCGGCGAGACAGCCTAATTGCAGTAATTTGTTCGTCATGATATTTCACCTTACACTGGTTAATGTCAGTGAGAAAAAAAAAGCAATATTGTACAGATCGTGCTTAAAGCAATATTTGGTGCCGATTGGGGACTTTGTAAATATAATAATAGTCTGACTTATATAGCTCTAACCAAGGTAATGGAAGAGAAACTGATGAGCTAGCACGGGTTTTCTTGACAGGAGGTGCGGGTTAATTTTCCTTTGATACTTCAAAGTTCTCAAATGTACTGGATATTTGATTCTCTAACGAGGCAGCTGTCAGAAACAACAAAGCACAAAAATTAATGTAAGTATAACATGTCTGGAAAATAAACTAGGTAACTGATTTCCTGAAATGATCAATATTTCAAAGGTATAACACGCAATTTATATCTCTATTTAAAGAACGTTATGTAATGACTTACTTTAGAAGGTATAATTAAAAAGTTAATAATATAAAACACGATATTTTATCAGATTAATGGACACTTACTAAATATTTATTACTTTTAATTTATGCATATAAAATTACTATTTCCCTGATATTAGCTTCCGAAATCGATGGACTAGTTTAGACAGAGACAGGCGTCTGTAGAGAGAGTTTTATCCGTCTCGGGATAAAATAGACGAATTTACATCTCCTATTTCAAATTAAGTCACGAATCGTCCTACATCATTACTTGGAATTGTTGTTATTAATGGTTGACCTGGTTTACACAAAACACAAGTATTTGTTATTGATACTCTTTTGTGAATAGTTGACGTCCTCATGAATACAAACTAATCCCTTAACAATAGGAAAGATTGGGCTTAAATCTGAACTATATCAGTTAAGGGAAGGTTGCGTGTTACATTAATTTATTACAGCTTGAACCAAAGCCAGCTGTAAAAACGGCAAACTTTTTAACACATATAAAAGCATGGTGACTATATTCCTTCAGAGTGCCCATTTCATTATTTCCATAGTTATAAAAGTTTTTGTATAGGTCTGTTGTTGTTGTTTTTAAGTTGATCTGGTAGGAATTTCCAAATCTCGCTACTCATCGATAAATGCATAAGTTAAATCTCATTCAAGCAAATACTACTTCCTTTAGCTTATCTATATGTAAATAATAACAAGCTTGATACAAGTAAACTGAGTAATTAGTTCGTCGACGAATCGGTGACGAAGACCACGCTGATTAATCGTCGACGAATTATGAATTTTATTATATTCGATAGCAGAACAGCGGAATTTGGTTGGTAACAACGAAACTGTAAACTTATTTCTGATTTACCGTATAGTTCAACACAGTATGTCACTGCGTTTTGGTTTCATTTTGACTTGTAAACTGTGAAAAAGATCAAAAAGTTCAAATAATAACATAAGTATTCACATTTTATTGTTATGTATTGATATTTATCATATCAATTGAAACATCTTTTAATTTCTTAGTACTGTCTTTTTATGAAATAACAGTTTGCAAGTACATGTATTAGTATTAAAGTTACTGAATAATCAATAATTAGCCATAGCAATGAGCAATCCCCCGAACTTGACGACTCGTATAATCATCATAACTATACATGTGATGATCTGGACAAACCTATTACCGTCGACGAAACTGACCAAGCTATTTCAAAATGTAAAAATAATAAGACCGCATCCCATTTTGATAAAATTTTGAATGAATATAAAAAGCACTATATCCATTATGTTGCCTACCTACTATAAACTATTCAATAAAATACTTGATGCTGGCATTCTATCTGATGTTTGGTTAATTGGAACAATTCAACAAATCTATAAAAACTAAGGTTCTCAGCTAGATCCAAGTAATTATAGGCCAATCACAATACTAGGTTGTCTGTGTAAAGTTTTTACAGCCATACAAGACAAACAAATTAACGTCTTTCTATCATCAAATAACATACTTTGTGAAAACCAGGCGGGATTCAGAGAAAAATACTCTACAATGGATCACAAATCCACACTTCATTATCTAATGGAAAAAAAACTTAGGTTAGAAAAAAAGAAGATGCTTTGTTTGTTTATTGATTTTTCAGCAGCATTTGATTCCGTGTGGAGAGCTGCACTATGGACTAAACTGTTTAAAATCGGGATTAGAGGAAAAGTGTCTGATATAAAACCCTGTGTTTTAACAAAGGGCAAATTTCTGAAATGTTTCATAGTAACTTTGGCGTTAGACAAGGCGAAAATCTCTCCCCAATATTATTTTCAATCTACGTGAATAACTTGAATGTTTTGAGTCCCAGTAATGAAGGAATAAATATTAGCATTAATAAAAACAATACTTATGCCTATCTTAAACTGCCGATTCTTCTTTATGCTGATGATACAGTATTATTTGCTGACAATGATGTTACATTTCAGGATAGTCTAAATAACTGCTTATGATGGAAATGTTAAACATCGTATTATTTTGAAATGTATAGAATATTATAATTGTTGTTGATTGTATTAGAGAGAGAGAGAGAGAGAGAGAGAGAGAGATTAAAAACTGACATGAGCAATCGATAAATCGCGTAAATATGATATTTTTAAGGGATTCTTATTCTATTCTGAATAATATTAATTTAACCTTTAATTCTCTATCCCCACCAATCATCACTCATCGTTGATAATTGTATAGCTGTATTTATTATTTTATGCCCAACTCACATGTTGTTAAATCTTGTAATCTGTGGTTGCAAATAAAACATGTTCTGTTCTGTTCAGAAACACGGTTCGATTAATAGCCGAATCTTTCTTTGGACTGATACCAAACACTTGTAAACAGAAAGAGTGCAGATTCCATTGCTAATCACCATGAATGAACGGACGATAATATTTGTTGCCTTAAGTATAGGTCGATACATTAAACCAGCCAAATAAATTCAACTACATTAAGCAAAATGGGACTTTTGACATACTGATCTGAAAATGATCGGTTGATATGGGAACATTTAAGAGACCAAATTATAGGGAATATTGCAATAGTTTGATAAGGAAAATAACCTACAGCATTTGCGATATGTATAGCATAGTGTCATATCGGTTGATCTTCCAAGTTTACCTTCCGACACTAAATACTGTGTACCATGTTTAAATGACCAACAATAAACACAACGAAGTGATGGGGCTTCAGCAATATACAACACGAAGTTAACACTATATATATGTATACATTTGGAAAAGAAAATACCAAATGAATGTGTTTTGGAAACTGAATGTATGTATATCTTTTTAAAATATATTTATACAGGAAACCGCGGATTGGAGAGGGCAATCAATGAATGCGTCAAAATATAGATCAAATTTAAAAGAAGGGCCACTATAGAACCCTCGACAGACAATCAGAAGCCCAATTAAAACAATTTAGGTCACTTAATTTTAGTAGGAATAAGATTCAAATTTCAGATACAAAAAAAAAAATCTAGTTATACCGGTATAAAAAAACTAGACGACCATCTTGAGGAATTTAAAGGAGATTACTTATGATCATGAAGGCCTCATTTTTCATGGATCAACTTTATTTTAGCAATACTTGTAGATAGTAATGAGTTGATCATTCGTATTCTATGAAACTAAATTCTGACCATGGGTCTCAAGGAATTTTGATTTTAAAAAACGGACACCTTGGAGCCTCATTTTCAAGGTATCGACTTCATTTCAGCAAAATAAATTAAATTGTGAACACTGGTTTCGAGGGGAGCGGTTATGGATCAAATTTTATTAGTGAGTCCAGATTATCTTAGCAGCTTTTGTAGAAGGCTGTCCAGTGATCATTCATGCTAAGTTTCATCAATGTTCACCCAGTGGTTCCAGAGGAGATGTCTTTTAATGCAAATTGTTGATGGCGCAAGACGACAAATAAATGGCGACCAGGAAGGCTCGCTTTGAGCACGCTGTGCCCTTGCGAGCTTAAAATAGAATCTTATCTTCCAATACTGCAATTAATAATATATTCCATTCCTGCACTTGTGGGTAATAATTGAAAATTGAGACAATATTCCACAAATGTTTTTGAAAAAGTTCAAGATGGGTGATGGTCATTCTTTTGCGTTTGTCATCGATGTTTACTAAATGACAGCATTGCATTTTAGTCCAAAGGAAGATATGTACATGAGGAGTACACTGTGCAAAGACACGCACAACAGTAGTTCATTGGAATTTCGTACTGCGTCCATGGTATTTTGTACTGAGTAGTGAAATTTCTATAATTATACAGATTTCAAGCTTAGTTTCAATTATTATGGTAAAATATTTTCATATGATCCTAATTGGAGGAAATAAAATAACTACTCTAGACTATATTATCAGGCGGCATTATCTTGTCATTTTCAACAATTACAGTTGATTAAAACTACACATGTATAAAGGGGGCTTCCGTGACAGAGAGGGTAAAGTCGTTGACTTAAACATTCACTCAGCCCCTCACCGCGTGGGTTCAAATCCCGGCAAGTAGATTGGTTCTACCCGGATGTCTCCGTGCATTCGGGGTCTACCTCCACCTGTAATTAGATGGACGTCGCTATGTGACTGAAATACTGTCGAGGCGACGGTTAACTCAAATAGTCAAGTCATATGTATAAAGAAAACGTGCTCAGCAGTATACATCGTCTGGCAAATAATACGTAAATGCATCAACTAGAAATGTTTATTTTTTATGATTCAAAAATTTTACTATATGTTTTATTTTTAACTTTAAGGAAACCAAATAGCTTCCTTAAATCGTAGTCAATATTTAAGATTTGTATTCCTATTTTGTGAATTACCTCCATTTCTTCGTCACAGGCAAGTATATGAGTAGGAAATTTCATAGTTTAAAGTTTATTTTAGTAAAATTATCTCCTTGCGGCTAATTTCCCTATCATTTGCACCCAAAGTCAACAGGAAATAAACACGGCAGCGTCCACGGAGTCCTCTTTTTGCTGAAGATGTGATGCCTTATACAGAAGTATAATGTGCCATACAAAAGAGAATAAAAAAAAATATTTAAAAAAAAAATAAATAAAAAAAAAACATGTATAAATTACAATACCATTATAAAGTGCATAAATGTAATTCTTATTGGATTTAAGGATTAATATTAAAATTAATATAAAAAAAATTTGTAAGTGAATGTTTCAGTTGGTGCAAATTTTGAATCCACCAGGTGTTGAACCATGCGGAGATATTTTCTTTATGCTGTTCCAACTGAAATACCAATCAATATGTATGTAATACATATGATTTATCACCAAATAGCTGCCCGACTAATTATTTTAAAAAAAAGTGAAGAACGCTTACAGTTTGAACAAATGCAAATATCATAGTGTCATTGAAATGATTTACAAGCATCCGTCATAGTTATAAAAGTAAAATAATATATACTTATTTATCATAATAGAAAATGCAAAATATAAATGGAGTACAATGATAGCCTGCAGAACCCTGTGTTTAAATTTTTTATAAATGTAAAACAGGGATGGCGAAATCCATTGTCCGAGTCGTACATTTGCCGGCACGGACAAGTAAATTTTCACTGTTGACTTGTCCATGGACAACCAAAAGTCTGAAACCGTAAAGTTTATTTTTCCGCATCTTACAAGATGATCCGCATATTAAACCATTCCGTTTTGACTGGTGTTAAGATATGAAAATTAAAGGTCAAAGTCAGCACTTTAACGCACAGTCTGTAATCGGTAAGTTCCTTGTCAAATGGACGATTCCTTATTAAAAATCTTCCCAAACTAGAAAAGGGGAGATAAATACTCGACAAATCCAAAAAACAATTAAAAAAAAACAGATTAAAAATACGAAAAAACAAAGCGTTAAAGATCATTTTAAGAATCATGCCTTAAAGATTTCCCATGGCTTAGAGTCGATGATAAGGGCTCAGCAAAATGTCGAATTTGACGGCAATAACAGAGATTCATAGGACAATTCTGCGGTGTTAAACAGTTTGTTTGTTAAATCAGTCAGTAAAAAAAGTTTCAAATTTCAGTGTTAAGGTAGTTAATATAATGTTATTTTTACATGCCTAAATTGATTTATTGAGAGTAGTAATAAAATTTCAATTATTTCCATATTTTATAACATTAGTTTTTCAAAAAGTACGGACAAGTAGTGTTTTGCTACGGATAAGTGAAATTTTAACTTTGGATGTCCGTGGACAAGTAAAATAAAATGAGATTTCGCCACCCCTGTAAAAACAAGGAAGAATTTGTCAAACAATATATATTATTTATTATCGGTATATTTGTTTTATTTATTTAGTTTTTTCTTATTTTATTTACAAATATTTTATTTAATTATTATATATTGTGTGTGTGGGTGGGGGTAATATTTGGAAGATTAATGATATTCTAAGTTGTTAATTTCATTTTATATGAAAATTTATATCATATCAATAACACGAATAATCGTCAATTCTCTGCCATCAACTTTCTATATATATATTATGTTCACATTATACACGCAGAATGCGTTTACAGCAGTAGCCGGTTTCCAGCCGAAGCTCCCGCTGTTCAGTTGTCAAATACAAAAAGGCCGTTTGTATATCGCAAAAATACTCACTGTTTGTAAACTTGTGCCTGCATAACTTAAAATTTGTTAAACTTGAAAATCCTGCCGCCGGACGCCCCATTATATCAACGAGTAACAAGCAATCATTGCTAGAATAATTTTGCACTTCGCTTCTTCTTGTCGTCTGTCATGTTTACATTGGAGATGCGCGTGCGTTTTCAATACTTCCGTTACTATATTTAGACACGGGAAAACCTGTCAATCTTGACAACGCGCTTTAAAAATTTCTTAAAAGAAATAAGAAATTTCTTAAGGTTAAGAAATTTCTTTGTTAAGAAATTTCTTAAGATGATTATTGAATACTACTTAAGGATAAAAATTATTTTATCCTTAGTTAAGGGAAAAAGTATTACTTAAGGGTAAGGATAAAAAAAATCTTAAGATGTATATTGAATACGGCCCCTGACATGATATTTAATTAAGAATAAAGAAACTCAATCATAGACTGTAAGTATAATAAACATGTATCAGACAATGGTAAAGTGTTAATGAGTTTTACCATCTGTAAATTATTTTATTTTGAGCTTGGTTCCAGGACCTTCAATATATTTGAACAGGGACTGAGTCCCTTACAAACAACCCACCATGGTGTACTTACAAAAATGTACATATCTCTTTAGTCGGTCCTTCAATATATTTCGTATCCTTTATCTGAATTCATATCGGTCTAATCATTTTGATTCACAAAAACTCTTGCAAGATCTTTATTACATCTACATTGTTAGTTCCGGTAAAGACGAATTCAGACACAACTACGCTTTTTAGTTTAAGTGTACACTAAATGAGCACTTGAATTATTAGTATAGATCTTGAAGAAATATTACTTTGAAATTAAGATATACACGAGGCGTCTTCACAACTGTGCAGTCTGGTATTTTTTCTTCAATATCCATTATGAGTCATAGACAATATTTCTAACAAGATAAGTGTCAATATATTCACATCTATGAGGATAAATTGTTTTTAGGAGATAAAACAACGATATGATATTTTAAAGATGTTACCTGTTAAATGAAAATATAATGGATGGATACATCAACGTGTCTTTGTGTGCCAGACATCTTCGTCTCCAGTAAGTGGAGTATAAACTAAGAATATCATAGAAACACATAAGCACTTATAAATATAAACATACTTGCATTTTATCATTGGCGTTATAAATCAAACTAAAACTTAAATCGATAAAAAACATCAACTTGCATCTAGTTTGATATTCATCATTAGTTTATTTTGTAGATTGCATTGGAAACCTCTTCAGTAGTGCATGCGAATCTAAAAGTAGTTTGATATTTATTATGATACAGTACTTTCAAAGAGATTTTATAGAAAACTAAACTAGGTTTAACGATGTATCAGTAGATATAAAAAAAAACCAGTAGCATGCTTCAGTATAAAGTGTGCAAAAAGTATGTGCTTATTAAAAAAACGCCTAATTGCATGAACCCTTTCTACAAATAAACACCCCATGGCTTTCATGTTTTATTATGTAAGCACGTAATTAGAGACTGAAATTAAATATTGAAACGAGCCATTGATAAATGTATTACATGCGTTCTTTTTTTTTTTTTTTTTTTTTTTTTATTTAAAATGGATTAAAGATAATATAAATCTAATAATATTTTACCATGAGTGTAAAGGAAAAAAAAAATTTATTTGATGTAATACATCCATTTCGGACTGTCAAAGTTTAAAACTAAAAAAAAACTAATTGTGTAAAATGAAGAAACAGGCTTATTAACTTTAACATTAACGTATTTAGGTATTATTTACATTAACAAGTTAAAGAAAACGTCGCATGGGTGTCTATTCAACAAATTAGAATTTTATCTAAACCACTTGTGCTAATCAGAAAGAAAATTAAACGTATGAAAAAATATACACTCGGCAAAAGAAATGAAACGTCCCTCTTATAATTGATGGTGTTTTGCGTGTGTATAAAACAAGTCCAGGGTACCAGAACCTAACAGTCGCTAACGTATGTGGTTGCATCCCTGCTTTATCGCAGTGTATAGAATGTAAGCAAACTCCGCGCACCGGTTACGTCACGCTACGCTACTTTAACCACTGCCATCACACAAGTCACGTGATAATAGTTTAAACCATGTGACCAACATTTATAGTTTTATAAATTAATGTTATATGATTTGATTTTTTACTTTTTTCGAAATCATGAATATTATTTTCGTGAAATATAACGAAACTAATATGATATATTCAAAACAAGTCATAAGTGAGAAAAGTAAATCCGGCCTATATCTTTTGGTGGCAGTGGTTATCGACAACTGTAAGGGGAGGTAACTACAGCGGCGGAGTTTGGGATGTAAGCAGCAATTAATAACTATTGTCACGACTGACATTTTGCCGATGTAAAAAAAGCACGACCACTGTGATGTTTCCCCCACGTAATCGGCACACTAGTCGGTCAGAACACTGCACTCCTTTAAATGTAGGTGATGCGATACTGGCAACCCGATGAATTTGAAAAGGTTGTCTTGATTTTCACTGTTTTCGACATAGAATGGCTCTCTGAAAACGAATGGAAGGCTATTCGTCACTTCGGCTGATGGTGCATAAAAACGAGCACCTTACAGCACGTTGTCAGGCAGAGTAATGGTCCAGATTCAACAAATTTAGAAATACGATTAACTTCCTCGATTCACTTCTACTGAACTTCTTACATATGTGTCCATGATTAACTTGGCAGACACTTCCTTAAACCTATAAATATTCAGTTTTCTCATAATTTCGTCATCTTGTACAAGGGTTATGACCTCTTTAACGTGTTTTATGTTATACAATTACACAAACCTAATCTTTAAATATTTATTTCACTAGCTTAACTTTTAAAACACTTAAATGAAAATATTGGATATTTTACTTAATTGCAGAAACTGAGAGCGCGATGTTAATATTTGTTTTACTTTCTAACTAATTAGAGACTACGTTAATTGGCAAACGGCAATAACATGGCGACGATAGAGTAATAAAGAATCAAATAAAGATATTAAAGGTCGTTTGCGGAAAAATAAATCCATAACGCTTTTGATTGTTATTAATCTAATATCAATATAAATAATATACAATATTCTAGCACGTGTAGTGTTCAATTAGTTTTCATGACGTATTGGCACGAACTATTTTTACGCCCCACTTTAAAACAGGAAGGATGCATTCCCCTTGTCCATTCATCCGTCCTTACATATCTACGAAAAAAGGTAATGATTATAGTATTTAAATGTCGTTCACTACTTTGTTCAATTGTGATGCATATCTTTATCAATTATGTGTATGTAACGTAAAAAACTGTAAAGTTTACGTGTAATAAAATCTGTTCTGTTCTGTTCTGATTATGTAGCAGTTTTCCGTTTAAGAGACAATTTAACCTTCTTACTTTTTATTAACAGAAGAAAAATGTCCATACACGCGTCCGTCTCACAATCTTTTGTAAACTACATGATCAAGAGTTGTACAACTCTGCAGGGATAAGACGCTGCATTTTAAAATTTATTGAATAATAGCAGAATAATGGCACCTAACTCAGTGAAAATGACACAAAGTGAAGAAAATCGTGTCCAAGCGACACATTACTAGTTGAATAAGGTTATCATTGTCTTTAAGAGAAAGAGAGTTTTGCCAAGCATTAGGCAAAATGGCATTCGCTTTCAGCAAATCTACCGATCATGAATAGCTGGATTAAGTTTGCCACTTTAGCAAGAATTTCAACCCCTAAATGAAGCTTAAATTTTCTTCGCGACTTTTTGCAACGCTCACGGAGATGCGCCTGCCACAAAGAATTCACACAACACTAATTATCCGAGTGTTTATAGGCACATTATTCCAACAGAAAAAATAATCCTCCAGGTATTTGCCAATCTTGTCTATAGGACGGGAAATAAGATTGATTCTCATTATATATTGACCTTTTACCCCATGAATATTCATTTACAAATTTATCACTCGATGAATATAAATTAATTGAAGTTAAAATCGTATATGGGTTCACAAGTAGTTCTTTTTTGTCACATAGACTGTGTAGAAACTGAGATACAATATTGTATGAGCAAACAGATGAGACCCAGTAGGAGCTGTCTGATCTGGGTCTGCTCTGTTTGACAATTCGTCAGAATGAGTCTATATGAAGTAAAAGGTTTAACATACTTAATATAAGTTGGAACTAAGATTATAATTCTCAAGTATATTGGCAAATCGGTGTTACAAAAGACCTAGCTATGATCATTTACAAACATGATACCAGTAACTACGGCAAGATAAGTTAAACAAACAGACAAACATATACAACTCAAAACATTTAATCTAAAATGCTGTTGACTGATAATACTGTTAATTGCTTTATGTATGACTATCAATTGCTACATTTACCTAAATATCTGATAACGAAATTGTGCATCAGTTTTATATTTTGTGCATCTTTTACATTTCAGAAGCAGGTGATGTTTTTAAATTATTTCTGATATGTTAAATGTTTTTGCTGATGACACAATTTTATTTCTTTGCAATATATAAATATAGACTGAAAAACACATAAAATGACCTCCTGCTTGGTTATACAATTTGCATATTCTTTTATACTAAATGCAACTACATCAACCAGATGCAAAGTCAAGGTATAACGCGTGCTTTACACAACTGCTGCTCAGTGTCATTTTGAAAAGGCACATGCATTATTCCCCAAATTTTGAAGGAAGTGTTACTTTATATTAATTACGTATTGTAGTTATGTTGAGTAGTTGGGAAAATATAATTACAATATGGTTAAATATCTATGACCTACATTTGTATTAATATCAGTTTCATCGATAAAGTAAAGTAGGACATTTTTTTTGGCGAAATTTATCAGCATTCACCGACTATCACTTTGATTTTTATAATATTTCGATAAAGATTAGATTATCAAATTTCTTTTTGCCTAATATTATAAGTCCCTTGTGACCAAAACCAGTTTAAGCAGGAAAATGTCTAGGAATTGATAAAAAAAATAATTTAAAAAAGGAACACCAGAAAAATGCCAATTGTACGACGCCGGGGAGTTCATATATCAATCATACTTATAAAGTCATATTTCCAATTCATTCTGGAATAAAATGAAACTGGAAATGTAAAACTTTGATAATATCAAGAGAATGCCTTTGATAAGGAGAAATGAATTATAAAGTAAACTAAAAACGTACCTATAAGGAATGAATATGCTTAACACTTCCGTGTTATCTTAAAAACTCCTGGCATTGGATCATTTGACGTACATTTTCATCCAGTCTAAATTTTGTGTAATATCAGTATTTGACACTAACGTCCAAATAGTATATGTACAAATTGCTCATTTTAACTGTCATTAATAAAATCATTTCTGATAAATCGAGTTTTTTTATGAACAACTATTCGAAGAATAAAATATTTTTTATATAAACGTACAATAACAAATTATACAACAATTCTCCTTATGACGTAATTGAACTGTTGTATTCTTGGAAGTCATCCACTGTAACATATGCATAAAAAGCAATAAGGGAAAATGTCATGTTACACTTGATTGAATCTGATTTTGTCGACGAGAGAGAAAGAACTTCATAATGAGACTTGTTGTAAATTGTCAATTACACAAACCGATTGATGACATTGCATGACAGGCGGAAACTGCGGAGGCGTTTGAAATCAATTACAACGTAAAGATGACATTCCAAAATAAACCACTGATGTTGTCTAATATCGTCGTCTTTTCTGATTTAATAATATAATGTACTTCCGTCACAAATATTGGATATTTGTTTAACGATTGCTAATGTTCTTCCTGAAATGTTAGTTCATAATGAAAGTTATACCGTTTTTATACACTCGTCGCATCAAACTGGCGTCCTTAATGCAACTCAAATAGTTATTTTATTATATTTTTCTATTTTTAACTGGAACACGCCGATGGTCGTACTAAGAACGCTAGAGACTCTTCATTAAAATATCCCAATTTTTTACATCCGTCACAGCAGGGTCCTGCTGTTTGCCTTCTGTGCGTGATCAATGCGTTTCCACTGCGATTATATCCGCGTCCATGGTATTTTTATTGCGTTAACACTGCGACCCTTCGGCGTCTACACAGGGATCTTCGGCTACTCCTCGGCGACCCCCACTTCGTTTTTTTTTTTGGTGTTTACAACGACTCTACTGCAATCATGGCGTTCGCACGGCTATTGCACTGCGACTAAATCCGCGCCGCGTTTCAGAAACGCTTCAGTTTTCAGGGACATTTTCAAACACGAATCTATCGTCACTGAGTGAAGGCGAGCATTTTCATGGAAGGCAATATAATTTGCACAACGTCATGCAAAAGAGACACGGGCGGAGTAGAGAATCAAGGGCTGTACACTGTCGCAATCCGCTGAACAAGGATTTGAACCGGACACGGCAAGTAACACCTTCTTCTTATCAAACGTAAAGCCATAAATGGTCATTTGATTTTTTATGGATTTTATAGCTAATAATCGCAAATGAAATCCATGGTTAGACCAGGGACACGCAAGACACGCAATAACGTTATGATCGTAGAAAGAACCCTGAAGGAAAGCAATGATCGGAGTAGGGACCCCGAAAAAACGTCTTGAACGTTGTAAGGCTTCCAAACACAACCGCGCTTACACCGGTAAAAGAACGCCAAAAACGTGATAAGAACGCCATAGACGTAGTAAGAACATAGTATGGTCGCCGTAGAGTAGCCCCGAGCGGTTCATTCTACGGCGAATCTACCTCGACCTGTTCTTTGCGTTCCTACTGCGTTGCTTCTGCGATCATGGCAAACCAAGGGCGATGTCATGGTGTCAGAACATACTAAGAACGCTGAACCTCGGCGTCTACTTTTGGCATGTTCAGAATAGTTGCCGACGGTCTGCGACCTTATGTGTCTGTGGGGTCCCCGTTAGATCTTTCGGCGTTCTCACCACGACCCCAAGGCGTCCATGGCGATTCTACTGCGTCATGGGTCGCCTATAACGCAGTAGAATGCCATTCGAATGTGACTGTGATATCACAATCTCACTTTTTTTAGAATGAATTTATAAGACCGCTGCATTTTGCTAAATTTCATTTTCATAAAATCAGCAAAGTTGTACACTTAATCATGTAAAGCATACTTTTCAGAATTATGTTGAGTCAAAAGATCTAATTAGGTTGTTCACTAAACTTCAGATAGACATGTTTGATTTGTAATTTATTATTTGATAATCTTTGGTTATTAGTAAATGATATCTCCTAAGTAATTTACTGTAAGTTTTAAACTATAAACGGTTTTATAAACATCCTATCAACCGTATACACGAATGTATAAGAATCTGAAGCAGGGAAAAAAACAGTTCATATTGAAAATTCGATTTGCTTAAAAGCTATAAGTGTGGAAAAATAAATGTTTATGTTTGGCAATAAAATTAGTAACCATCCTAGGGTGCCATTGATTCATAAGGAAATATCCGATGCTGAGACTGTCTGTGCAATTAAAGATATTAAAGATCTATAACCTCATAATTAACAGTTAACCTACATTGATCACGTGACTGTATTTGTCGTATTTAATATACCACTGCCGAGACACTAGTCAAAATGTTTTGTTCTATGTACCTGTCAACTACCAACCATAAACAGTACTAAACAATACTAAGAGGCGCATATAATCTCCCTTATAAAAATACCCGACTATTTTACGTATTTTCAATAGATATTGTTTGTTATTTACATGATAATTTACGCAAATGTATCAATCTACTTGGATGTATGGTGGAATGCGTTATATATATTTAGTATTTTCTTCTTTTAGATAAAATCTGTCATTTAATCTCCTATATTAAATTCTGCAAGCGTATTCCTTCTAAAATTGATTTTCATCGGAATAATTTGCATAAGCCAACATCAGACATCAACTAAGCAGACCTTTACCTCGATCTCCGAAACTTTATGCGAGAGATTTTTCTGAAAAGGTTGCAATATATAGGGATATTCAAATTACACGGTGCATAACCATATCAGCGGTCTCTCTGCAGAAATCGCTATATCGGCAGGTGTGCATCTCTGCGTTCGTAAAGGTCTTTCTCTGCCATAAATAAAATGCGCGATGGACTGGGAGCCAAAGAAAAATGGACACTCAAAATTAAGTTTTGTACGGAACATAAAAATATTTTGCTGTGTTTATGCTTGTCCATTTTTCAACCATCAGCGACTGCGCTCCGAACCTCGGACAAACAGTTTAGTGATGTACCATCATGGATCACAACATTGGCACTTTTACAGGCCTAAGCGAGTTATTACTTTGGTTACGTTCATAATATGAACATCGCACGTATTCTCGTATTCTCCAAGAAGACACAATTCAATTGGCCGATATTTATATTAATTTCTTAATAACCCTATTCTTTCGGTTTTGTTTTTGCACAGGAGGTCTCTCTTCACACCGTACTTTGTTACGTATTTTGCTCTGGCGCAAGAACCGCAGAATAATCCAAACTTTGAAATCTTGATTAATATCAAAGATGTGAGCGATTAAAAAAATGCTTGCTCCTTCACTGTATATTGAAACATGGTAAGGAACGGAATCTGACACAATCTCATTAAAATCAGATTCAGTGTGCAAACTGGATCTGACAACATCGTATAGAGGGTCGTCTCAGATTGACCTTTGTATAAACCAATTAAATCGTCGGCTACAAAATCCTACGGTAGACCAGGGGAAGTAACCGTAGCAATATTATATTAACAAAATACTAAATTACATTGAAGTCACAATAGCTCATTGGGTGAAGACGATTGTTTCTTTTTCATACAGTGCTAATACAGAGGCACGGGTTCGAGTCTCAATTTATTCATAATATTTTTTCTTGTATTTTTTTTTTTATTTTGCTTTGGTATTTTTTTCCATCATTTATTTATTGATTCATGAACATTTCAATACATTCAGATTTACACTCAAAAGCACTATCTGTGTCTGAGTAGTCAGAATATTCGCTTACTGTTTCCGTCGCCTTCGTAATATTTTTGACGATTTATACACTTTTGGAATCTAGTTCACTCATCTTTTCTGTGACGTTTAAATATTATGTACATGTACTAACAAAAATAAGGAACTAAGAAAATTCGGTAGTGAATAATCATGTACATGATTTGAACACAACTTTCACGAGGAAAACAGGGCTGATACTTTTAATAAAACATTAAATAAGAAAAAAACACTCCCTATGCTGGTTATAAGACGGCTGTCATCCCACAACGTCGCTTCGGTTATTTAAAAGCAGTGTTTATATTTACGCTACAGCACAACGGAGTTTAGTCACGGTTTGTGATTTTTTGTGTTTGTTTGTTTGATTTAACGTCCCACCGACAGTTTTTCAGTCATTTGGAGAGTAGGTCTGCTTGAGACAGATATAGTGCTGCCACACTGCAGTATCACGCCGCAGACATGTGGCATGATACCACACCCAGTCACATTATCCTGACACCGGGTCAACCAGTCCTGCAACGACCCTTATATGCTGAACGCCAAGCAAAGAAGCTATAACAGTACCATTTTTACGACTTTGGTATGTCGCGGCCGGGGATCGAACCCGCGACCTTCCGCTCCCGAGGCAGACGCACTGTGTGTGGATTTTCTTTTCGGGAGTTTTTTTTAAGTCAACAATGAGAAGAACTAAAATTTAAAGGTTTGAAACGCGCTATTTGATTGTTGAAAATCGAGCACTTGTCATTGCATAAACATTACTTAGAAGGTCAGTCTGACGTGACCCCTATAGCGATGTTGTCAGATCCTAATCGCGTATAGGAGAGAAGCACAAATTAGGATATAATTTTAATGACATACTTGATTACGAAGGTCGTAACTTTGCATAAATGTATGCTACCATCATATTTTATGCACGGTTCGATCAGTCTGATATTCAATTAAGACACAGTATAACGAACCATTGTCAAATGGCAACCTTAACGAAGTGATAACGCGAAATATCATCAATTTATTCATCTTTATAAGTCTGCTCCACTATCTACTTCCGTTTTTTTGTTCGGTCGATTTTGAATCGAGCGATATGATTGGACAATGTGAAATTGACATCGTCAGATTGTGGGAAATTGTTTGCGTAGATGTATTACGTCATCCAGTTGGGAAGTGCCGAAAAATCAAACCGGAAGTTGATAGTCGAGCAGATTTAAAAATATGTACCAATTGATACATTTCGCGATATTACTTCGTAAAAGTTGCCTTTTGACAATGATACATTACACCATATGTTAATTGAACATCAGACTGATCGAAGCTTGCAAAGAATATATTGAAAGCATGCATTTTTTATAATGTTACGACCTCCGTAATCAAGAGATGTCAGATTCCGTTCCATACCATGTTCATTATTGCACGGCGGATCACCGCCAGGCTTACTGTATTTGTTTCGTAGGTTGTCAATGGAACCGGATTTGGAGGTATAAATCCTTTCGGTTGCAGTTTCGGTATATTTTCGTAATAAAAAATGAACTTTTTGCCTAGAATTGAGGGAGCATGATTGAAATAAAAAAAAATAAAGGGATAATACGCAAAAAAAAATCCAGGAATTAATTGTATTCAATGCTGAAAATGAAGGCAAAATATGTAGCAATGCGGACTTGATCCTTTCGTATCCCATTATATTTTTAACATGATTAGAGATTATTTTTTTTAACATCATCAAAATGTCCATTTCAACATAAAAACACACTCTATCGATTTTAATTATAAACTGAAATTTATAAGTTCATGTCAATTTGATAAATATCGTTTTGAAATGGGAGTAGTGCAAAAACCATTATAAGAATCGAGATTTTTCATATTCTGAATCGGAGCAGAGCGAATAGAAGCCCGACATACATTTTGGTGAACAAAATTGAAATCTACAACTGCATTGAAAGTAAATACACGGTAAGTTGATATTTATTGTAACTACGAAGATACATAAGATAGAGGTTTATGAAATATTATATAAATATCCTTTTTCATGTTACTGATTAGATCCCAGAAATGAAAGTTTATTTCGGAAAGATTCGGACTTTTACATTGCTGTAATTGTTAGCGATTATTTTTATGATGCTTGAGATTTCACATTATGATGGCTACAGTATTTCTAGGCAGAGGAAAAAGTATTTGGTGAAATTTGTGAAAATATCAGCTTACTAGTACAAGTTTATATAACACAATTTGAAACAGAATAAAAACGCCTAAGAAAGGAGGTGATGGATTTCAAATAAATTCTTCATTCTATCAAAATTCATTTCAGATATTTGAGCTTTGTGATCAGCTATGACTCCTATGAGTATAATTAATTTATAGAAAAAATGTATATAATGAGTAAAAAAAAAATATGGGAAACAATTTCTGTAATGAAATTTTAATGCTTTATTGCAATACCTTTGTTTTTATTTACACCTATATGTCACTGTTACGAGTAGGAGAGAAAGATTTTGTTGCCTGACCGTGACTGGAACCCGGGGTCTCTTGCTTACAGGGCGAATGCTCTATACCGGCTGAGCTTCACAGCCACATACACATCTTTCTTCCCTATTGTGGGTAATCAGTACTTTGACATTATCCCCCTTCATTTTAGAATTTGTCCCTGAATTCTAGGAGTTATTGTGTAATATAACCATGTGTAGGTATGATTAGACAGACCTGCCACTTATGTCACAGTCCAACGTTGGGCGCCTTATGTCACACGGTGAAAAATATGTACAGCCTGACCGGGACTTGAACCTGGGACCTTTCACTTACAGGGCGAATGCTCTACCGACTGAGCTACCCAGCCGGTAGCACACCCCATATATATATACACACATATTTATCCCCTATTGTGAGTAATATACAGTACATGTATGTGAATCCATTATCTCTGGAATCTCTTTCTTATTTATATGTCTTAATACCAAAGCAGATACATTACTGATGTTCACACACTGTATATTTAAAATTATGAATATGCAACTAATAATCTTCATTTTTTGACTTTTTTTTTTCGGCTTGCAATAAATAGAAAATGGGAGGGGCTGCGGAAAACCTGGTAAATTGGACACTGACAATACATAAGCGCTTAAGAAAGGCCAGGGGCAGCTACATAAGCGTTTAAGAAAGGCCAGGGGCAGCTATATCCAGTTTTCAAGCCAAAATTCAGCATTCTGTTCACCTCAGCAGCAGTTAACAACACCTCAAACAACCAATATACCATTTCATCAGGGGTGGAATGTTATACCAACATGAAGATTGAATTGGTGACAGTCAGAGAGGACTTCTTGACTTAGTGAATGTCTCATTTCAGAGTGAAATGGTCTGTATATAACATGTGCCTGTCGGCCAATGAACGGATGCACAACAATCACTGACACACCCATTATACTATATTTTCTCTTTTTCTTTTATTTTTATTTTTGATGATTTGTTGTGTTTTGATTTTACCCTCATAAAAATATGACCTTGATTGCATTTCACAACATTTCAACTCAGTTTTCTCTTTAACTAAAAGTTCAGAAGGTCTATTACTCCCTTATTTATTGACCTAGTGATTAAAAAGTTTCTCATGAATGTTCTTATAGCAAATAATATTTAACCTCATGCTCTGAAGTGTAAGAAGAAACTCCGAAAAAAAAAAGTATTGAACTTATAGATTTGTTTATTGAGGAGAAAATATGGGAGATTGCCATTCCAGATTGTCAGTCATCCTTTCTAAAGTGTAAGCACATCAGTTTGTTTCCAATTTAATTTCTTTCTTTTTTTCTTTTTGCATTGACCAAAACTGCTTCTTAAAATAATTGAAATAACACAATCCCACAATCCTACATTCCATTTTTGGAATATGAATCAATAAGTTAAAACGATGTATCCTGATCATAACCGTTCTTAGTTCAACATAGCACATCAAGCTGAAGGTGAGCTATTCTGGTCACCTTGTGTCCCATCTTCTGATGGCAACAATTTGCTTTAAAAGATATATCTTCTGAAACTACTTGTCAGATGCCCATTTGTCGTTTGCAGTGGCAACCAACAAAATTTGATTTTGAAATTTTTTAAAAAGCTGTTCCCTGAAACAAAGGGCCAGATAATTCAATTTCATCAGTTACAAATTGCCACCTCATGACTATCTACTGTCATTGCTAAAATTAAGTTGTCCCTTAAATTTCTTCCCTTCTGAAACCATTGGTCAAAATTTAATTTCAATTTGCACAAATGGTTACCTCATTGCCTTCTACCATAATTGCTTACTTGAAGTGTATTCCTTAAAAAATGGAGCACCTGATGGTTGGCTAGTTTCCTTATAACCATACTCTTTATATATTTATAAAAAATATCATTGTAACTTATGGTCAGATTTTAATTTCATTTGGCACAAATGGTCACCCACATACCATATTGTTAAAATGAAAATTGATCCTTTGAAAAATGATGTCTTAATTGGGGGCAGCTAGTTTCTGTATGTACTCTTCATATATATATGTGTGTGTACTTAAATTCAAAATCTTTCTCCTGGAGCTAGTGTTCAGAAATATTTTTTACCTAATGATAATCCCATGGTTCTTTCCTGCAATTCTGGAAAAAAATGAGGCCTCCAGATGTTTGACTTATTTCTATTAATTATAATCTGTATAAAAACTTTGAACACTTATTGTACCCAATATTTGACATTGGTTACTGCTGAAGGTAACCAGGTCAAATCAAGTGGCCTAAATGTTATAATTAGGTGTATTGTACTCTGCCCTCTATTGCCCCTTTTTCTTAGTTATTGGCCATTGTTAAAAAATTGTCTTCCCTTTCCAGAACAATTCTCTTTATATTTAATTTTAGCTGATGATATTTGGTA
>CM037792.1:5012593-5029465 GCA_021229015.1 Solen grandis | reverse complement strand
AGAGTAATAAAAATCAAATAAAGATATTAAAGGTCGTTTTCGGAAAATAAATCCATAACGCTTTTGATTGTTATTAATCTAATATCAATAAAATAATATACAATATTCTAGCACGTGTAGTGTTCAATTAGTTTTCATGACGTATTGGCACGAACTATTTTTACGCCCCACTTTAAAACAGGAAGGATGCATTCCCCTTGTCCATTCATCCGCCCTTACATATCTACGAAAAAGGTCAACGTGATAGGGTAATGATTATAGTATTTAAATGTCGTTCACTACTTTTTTTCAATTGTGATGCATATCTTTATCAATTATGTGTATGTAACGTAAAAAACTGTAAAGTTTAGGGTGTAATAAAATCTTTCTGTTCTGTTCTGATTATTTTAGCAGTTTTCCGTTTAAGAGAAAATTTAACCTTCTTACTTTTTATTAACAGAAGAAAAATGTCCTTTACAGGGCGTCCGTCTCACAATCTTTTGTAAACTACATGATCAAGAGTTGTACAACTCTGCAGGGATAAGACGCGCATTTTAAAATTTATTGATAATAGCAGAATAATGGCACCTAACTCAGTGAAAATGACACAAAGTGAAGAAAATCGTGTCCAAGCGACACATTACTAGTTGAATAAGGTTATCATTGTCTTTAAGAAAAAGAAAATTTTGCCAAGCATTAGGCAAAATGGCATTCGCTTTCAGCAAATCTACCGATCATGAATAGCTTGATTAAGTTTGCCACTTTAGCAAGAATTTCAACCCCTAAATGAAGCTTAAATTTTCTTCGCGACTTTTTGCAACGCTCACGGAGATGCGCCTGCCACAAAGAATTCACACAACACTAATTATCCGAGTGTTTATAGGCACATTATTCCAATAGAAAAAATAATCCTCCAGGTATTTGCCAATCTTGTCTATAGGACGGGAAATAAAGATTGATTCACATTATATATTGACCTTTTACCCCATGAATATTCATTTACAAATTTATCACTCGATGAATATAAATTAATTGAAGTTAAAATCGTATATGGGTTCACATGAAGTTCTTTTTTGTCATAAAGACTGTGTAGAAACTGAGATACAATATTGTATGAGCAAACAGATGAGACCCAGTAGGAGCTGTCTGATCTGGGTCTGCTCTGTTTACCAGTTCGTCAGAATGAGTCTATATGAAGTATAAGGTTAAACATACTTAATATAAGTTGGAAATAAGATTATAATTCTCAAGTATATTGGCAAATCGGTGTTACAAAAGACCTAGCTATGATCATTTACAAACATGATACCAGTAAATACGGCAAGATAAGTTAAACAAACAGACAAACATATACAACTCAAAACATTTAATCTAAAATGCTGTTGACTGATAATACTGTTAATTGCTTTATGTATGAATATCAATTGCTACATTTACCTAAATATCTGATAACGAAATTGTGCATCAGTTTTATATTTTGTGCATCTTTTACATTTCAGAAGCAGGTGATGTTTTTAAATTATTTCTGATATGTTAAATGTTTTTGATGATGACACAATTTTATTTTTTTGCAATATATAAATATAGACTGAACAACACATAAAATGATCTGATTGGTTATACAATTTGCATATTCTTTCATACTAAATACAACTACATCAACCAGATGCAAAGTCAAGGTATTACGCGTGCTTTACACAACTGCTGCTCAGTTTCATTTTGTAAAGGCACATGTATTATTCCCCAAATTCTGATGGAAGTGTTACTTTATATTAATTACGTATTGTAGTTATGTTGAGTACATGTAGTTGGGAAATTATAATTACAATATGGCTAAATATCTATGACCTACATTTGTATTAATATCAGTTTCATCGATAAAGTAAAGTAGGACATTTTTTTGGCGAAATTTATCAGCATTCACCGACTATCACTTTGATTTTTATAATATTTCGATAAAGATTAGATTATCAAATTTCTTTTTGCCTATTATTATAAGTCCCTTGTGACCAAAACCAGTTTAAGCAGGAAAATGTCTAGAAATTGATAAAATAAAATAATTTAAAAAAGGAACACCAGAAAAATGCCAATTGTACGACGACGGGGAGTTCATGTATCAATCATACTTATAAAGTCATATTTCCAATTCATGCTGGAATAAAATGAAACTGGAAATGTAAAACTTTGATAATATCAAGAAAAAAAAGAAAGAAAACGTACCAATAAGGAATGAATATGCTTAACACTTCCGTGTTATCTTAAAAACTCCTGGCATTGGATCATTTGACATACATTTTCATCCAGTGTAAATTTTGTGTAATATCAGTATTTGACACTAATGTCCAAATAGTATATATACAAATTGCTCATTTTAACTTTCATTAATAAAATCATTTCTGATAAATCGAGTTTTTTTATGAACAACTATTCGGAGAATAAAATATTTTTATATAAAAGTACAATGACAAATTGTACAACAATTCTCCTTATGACGTAATTGAACTTTTGCATTTTTGGAAGTCATCCACTGTAACATATCCATAAAAAGCAAAAAGGGAAAATGTCATGTTACACTTCATTGAATCTGATTTTGTCGACGAGAGAGAAAGAACTTCATAATGAGACTTGTTGTAAATTGTCAATTACACAAACCGATTGATGACATTGCATGACAGGCGGAAACTGCGGAGGCGTTTGAAATCAATTACAACGTAAAGATGACATTCCAAAATAAACCACTGATGTTGTCTAATATCGTCGTCTTTTCTGATTTAATAACATAACGTACTTCCGTCACAAATATTGGATATTTGTTTAACGATTGCTAATGTTCTTCCTGAAATGTTAGTTCATAATGAAAGTTATACCGTTTTAATACACTCGTTACATCAAACTGGCGTCCTTAATGCAACTCAAATAGCTATTTTATTATATTTTTCTATTTTTAACTGGAACACGCCGATGGTCGTACTAAGAACGCTAGAGACTCTTCATTAAAATATCCAAATTTTTAACATCCGTCACAGCAGGGTCCTGCTGTTTGCCTTCTGTGCGTGATCAATGCGTTTCCACTGCGATTATATCCGCGTCCATGGTATTTTTATTGCGTTAACACTGCGACCCTTCGGCGTCTACACAGCGATCTTCGGCTACTCCTCGGCGACCCCCACTTCGTTTTTTTGGGTGTTTACAACGACTCTACTGCAATCATGGCGTTCCCATGGCTATTGCACTGCGACTAAATCCGCGCCGCGTTTCAGAAACGCTTCCGTTTTCAGGGACATTTTCAAACACGAATCTATCGTCAATGTGTGAAGGCGAGCATTTTCATGGAAGGCAATATAATTTGAACAACGTCATGCAAAAGAGACACGAGCGGAGTAGAGAATCGAAGGCTGTACACTATCGCAATCCGCTGAACAAGGATTTGAGCCGGACACGGCAAGTAACACCATCTTCTTATCAAACGTAAAGCCATAAATGGTCATTTGCTTTTTTATGGATTTTATAGCTAATAATCGCAAATGAAATCCATGGTTAGACCAGGGACACGCAAGACACGCAATAACGTCATGATCGTAGAAAGAACCCTGAAGGAAAGCAATGATCGGAGTAGGGACCCCGAAAAAACGTCATGAACGTTGTAAGGCTTCCAAACACAACTGCGCTTACACCGGTAAAAGAACGCCAAAAACGTGATAAGAACGCCATAGACGTAGTAAAAACGTAGTATGGTCGCCTTAGAGTAGTCCCCGAGCGGTTCATTCTACGGCGAATCTACCTCGACCTGTTCTTTGCGTTCCTACTGCGTTGCTTCTGCGATCATGGCAAACCAAAGGCGATCTCATGGTGTCAGAACATACTAAAAACGCTGAACCTCGGCGTCTACTTTTGGCATGTTCAAAATAGTTGCCGACGGTCTGCGACCTTATGTGTCTGTGGGTTCCCCGTTAGATCTTTCGGCGTTCTCACCACGACCCCAAGGCGACCATGGCGATTCTACTGCGTCATGGGTCGCCTATAACGCAGTAGAATGCCATTCGAATGTGACTGTGATATCACAATCTCACTTTTTTATAAGACCGCTGCATTTTGCTAAATTTCATTTTCATAAAATCAGCAAAGTTGTACACTTAATCATGTAAAGCATACTTTTCAGAATTATATTGAGTCAAAAGATCTAATTAGGTTGTTCACTAAACTTCAGATAGACATGTTTGATTTGTAATTTATTATTTAATACTCTTTGGTTATTAGTAAATGATATCTCCTAAGTAATTTACTGTAAGTTTTAAACTATAAACGGTTTTATAAACATCCTATCAACCGTATACACGAATATATAAGAATCTGAATCAGAAAAAAACAGTTCATATTGAAAATTCGATTTGCTTAAAAGCTATAAGTGTGGAAAAATAAATGTTTATGTTTGGCAATAAAATTGGTAATCATCCTAGGGTGCCAATGATTCATAAGGAAATATCCGATGCTGAGACTGTCTGTACAATTAAAGATATTAAAGATCTATAACCTCATATGTAATAAATAGATAACCTACATTGATCACGTGACTGTATTTGTCGTATTTAATATACCACTGCCGAGACACTAGTCAAAATGTTTTGTTCTATGTACCTGTCAACTACCAACCATAAACAGTACTAAACAATACTAAGAGGCGCATAATCTCCCTTATAAAAATACCCGACTATTTTACGTATTTTCAACAGATATTGTTTGTTATTTACATGTTAATTTATGCAAATGTATCAATCTACTTGGATGTATGGTGGAATGCGTTATATATATTTAGTATTTTCTTCTTTTAGATAAAATCTGTCATTTAATCTCCTATATTAAATTCTGCAAGCGTATTCCTTCTAAAATTGATTTTCATCGGAATAATTTGCATAAGCCAACATCAGACATCAACTAAGCAGACCTTTACCTCGATCTCCGAAACTTTATGCGAGAGATTTTTCTGAAAAGGTTGCAATATATAGGGATAGTCAAATTACACGGTGCATAACCATATCAGCGGTCTCTCTGCAGAAATCGCTATATCGGCAGGTGTGCATCTCTGCGTTCGTAAAGGTCTTTCTCTGCCATAAATAAAATGCGCGATGGACTGAGAGCCAAAGAAAAATGGACACTCAAAATTAAGTTTTGCACGGAACATAAAAATATTTTGCTGTGTTTATGCTTGTCCATTTTTCAACCATCAGCGACTGCGCTCCGAACCTCGGACAAACAGTTTAGTGATGTACCATCATGGATCACAACATTGGCACTTTTACAGGCCTAAGCGAGTTATTACTTTGGTTACGTTCATAATATGAACATCGCACGTATTCTCGTATTCTCCAAGAAGACACAATTCAATTGGCCGATATTTATATTAATTTCTTAATATCCCTATTCTTTCGGTTTTGTTTGTGCACAGGAGGTCTCTCTACACACCGTACTTTGTTACGTATTTTGCTCTGGCGCAAGAACGGCAGAATAATCCAAACTTTGAAATCTTGATTAATATCAAAGATGTGAGCGATTAAAAAAATGCTTGCTCCTTCACTGTATATTGAAACATGGTAAGGAACGGAATCTGACACAATCTCATTAAAATCAGATTCAGTATGCAAACTGGATCTGACAACATCGTATAGAGGGTCGTCTCAGATTGACCTTTGTATAAACCAATTAAATCGTCGGCTACAAAATCCTACGGTAGACCAGGGGAAGTAACCGTAGCAATATTATATTAACAAAATACTAAATTACATTGAAGTCACAATAGCTCATTGGGTGAAGACGATTGTTTCTTTTTCATATGTTGAAGTGCTAATACAGAGGCACGGGTTCGAGTCTCAATTTATTCATAATATTTTTTCTTGTATTTTTTTTATATTTTGCTTTGGTATTTTTTTCCATCATTTATTTATTGATTCATGAACATTTCAATACATTCAGATTTACACTCAAAAGCACTATCTGTGTCTGAGTAGTCAGAATATTCGCTTACTGTTCCCGTTGCCTTCGTAATATTTTTGACGATTTATACACTTTTGGAATCTAGTTCACTCATCTTTTCTGTGACGTTTAAATATTATGTACATGTACTAACAAAAATAAGGAACTAAGAAAATTCGGTAGTGAATAATCATGTACATGATTTGAACACAACTTTCACGAGGAAAACAGGGCTGATACTTTTAATAAAACATTAAATAAGAAAAAAACACTCCCTATGCTGGTTGAATCCTTTCGATTATAAGACGGCTGTCATCCCACAACGTCGCTTCGGTTATTTAAAAGCAGTGTTTATATTTACGCTACAGCACAAAGGATTTTAGTCACGGTTTGTGATTTTGTGTGTTTGTTTGTTTGTTTGATTTAACGTCCCACCGACAGTTTTTCAGTCATTTGGAGAGTAGGTCTGCTTGAGACAGATATAGTGCTGCCACACTCAATATCACGCCGCAGACATGTGGCATGATACCACACCCAGTCACATTATCCTGACACCTGGTCAACCAGTCCTGCAACGACCCTTATATGCTGAACGCCAAGCAAAGAAGCTATAACAGTACCATTTTTACGACTTTGGTATGTCGCGGCCGGGGATCGAACCCGCGACCTTCCGCTCCCGAGGCAGACGCACTGTGTGTGGATTTTCTTTTCGGGAGTTTTTTTTTTAAGTCAACAATGAGAAGAACTAAAATTTAAAGGTTTGAAACACGCTATTTGATTGTTGAAAATCGAGCACTTGTCATTGCATAAACATTACTTAGAAGGTCAGTCTGACGTGACCCCTATAGCGATGTTGTCAGATCCTAATCGCGTATAGGAGAGAAGCACAAATTAGGATATAATTTTAATGACATACTTGATTACGAAGGTCGTAACTTTGCATAAATGTATGCTACCATCATATTTTATGCACGGTTCGATCAGTCTGATATTCAATTAAGACACAGTATAACGAACCATTGTCAAATGGCAACCTTAACGAAGTGATAACGCGAAATATCATCAATTTATTCATCTTTATAAGTCTGTTCCACTATCTACTTCCGTTTTTTTGTTCGGTCGATTTTGAATCGAGCGATATGATTGGACAATGTGAAATTGACATCGTCAGATTGTGGGAAATTGTTTGCGTAGATGTATTACGTCATCCAGTTGGGAAGTGCCGAAAAATCAAACCGGAAGTTGATAGTCGAGCAGATTTAAAAATATGTACCAATTGATACATTTCGCGATATTACTTCGTAAAAGTTGCCTTTGACAATGATGTGTTACACCATATGTTAATTGAACATCAGACTGATCGAAGCGTGAAGAGAATATATTGAAAGCATGCATTTTTTATAATGTTACGACCTCCTTAATCAAGAGATGTCAGATTCCGTTCCATACCATGTTCATTATTGCACGGCGGATCACCGCCGGGCATACTGTATTTGTTTCGTAGGTTGTCAATGGAACCGGATTTGGAGGTATAAATCCTTTCGGTTGCAGTTTCGGTATATTTTCGTAATAAAAAATGAACTTTTTGCCCAGGATTGAGGGAGCATGATTGAAATAAAAAAAAATAAAGGGATAATACGCAAAAAAAAATCCAGGAATTAATTGTATTCAATGCTGAAAATGAAGGCAAAATATGTAGCAATGCGGACTTGATCCTTTCGTATCCCATTCTATTTTTAACATGATTAGAGATATTTTTTTTTATAAACATCATCAAAATGTCCGTTTCAACATAAAAACACACTCTGTCGATTTTAATTATAAACTGAAATTTACAAGTTCATGTCAATTTGATAAATATCGTTTTGAAATGGGAGTAGTGCAAAAACCATTATAAGAATCGACATTTTTCATATTCTGAATCGGAGCAGAGCGAATAGAAGCCCGACATACATTTTGGTGAACAAAATTGAAATCTACATTTGCATTGAAAGTTGATATTTATTGTAACTACGAAGCTACATAAGATAGAGGTTTATGAAATATTATATAAATATCCTTTTTCATGTTATTGATTAGATCCCAGAAATGAAAGTTTATTTCGGAAAGGTTCGGACTTTTACATTGCTGTAATTGTTAGCGATTATTTTTATGATGCTTGAGATTTCACATTATGATGGCTACAGTATTTCTAGACAGAGGAAAAAGTATTTGGTGAAATTTGTGAAAATATCAGCTTACCAGTACAAGTTTATATAACATAATTTGAAACAGAAAAAAAAAACGCCTAAGAAAGGGGGTGATGGATTTCAAATAAATTCTTCATTCTATCAAACTTCATTTCAGATATCTGCAGCTTTTCGATCAGCTATGACTCCTATGAGTATAATTAATTTATGGAAAAAATGTATGTAATGAGTAAAAAAAATATGGGAAACAATTTCTGTAATGAAATTTCAATGCTTTATTGCAATACATTTGTTTTTTATTTACACCTATATGTCACTGTTACGAGTAGAAGAGAAAGATTTTGTTGCCTGACCGTGACTGGAACCCGGGGTCTCTTGCTTACAGGGCGAACGCTCTACCGGCTGAGCTTCACAGCCACATACACATCTTTCTTCCCTATTGTGGGTAATCAGTACTTTGACATTATCCCCCTTCATTTTAGAATTTGTCCCTGAATTCTAGGAGTTATTGTGTAAATAAAACCATGTGTAGGTATAATTAGACAGACCTGCCACTTATGTCACAGTCCAACGTTGGGCGCCTTATGTCACACGGTGAAAAATATGTACAGCCTGACCGGGACTTGAACCTGGGACCTTTCACTTACAGGGCGAATGCTCTACCGACTGAGCTACCCAGCCGGTAGCACACCCCATATATATTATACACACATATTTATCCCCTATTGTGAGTAATATACGAGTATATATATCGTACAGTATGTGAATCCATTATCTCTGGAATCTCTTTCTTATTTATATGTTTTAGTACCAAAGCAGATACATTACTGATGTTCACACACTATAAATTTAAAATTATGAATATGCAACTAATTATCTTCATTTTTTGACTTTTTTTCGGTTTGCAATAAATAGAAAATGGGAGGGGCTGCGGAAAACTTGGTAAATTTGACACTGACAATACATAAGCGCTTAAGAAAGGCCAGGGGCAGCTACATAAGCGTTTAAGAAAGGCCAGGGGCAGCTACATAGCGTTTAAGAAAGGCCAGGGGCAGCTACATAAGCGTTTAAGAAAGGCCAGGGGCAGCTATATCCAGTTTTTAAGCCAAAATTCAGCATTCTGTTCACCTCAGCAGCAGTTAACAACACCTCAAACAACCAATTTACCATTTCATCAGGGGTGGAATGTTATACCAACATTGAATTGGTGACAGTCAGAGAGGACTTCTTGACTTAGTGAATGTCTCATTTCAGAGTGAAATGGTCTGTATATAACATGTGCCTGTCGGCCAATGAACGGATGCACAACAATCACTGACACACCCATTATACTATATTTTCTCTTTTACTTTTAGTTTTATTTTTGATGATTTGTTGTGTTTTAATTTTACCCTCATAAAAATATGACCTTGCTTGCATTTCACAACATTTCAACTCAGTTTTCTCTTTAACTAAAAGTTCAGAAGGTCTAAAACTCCCTTATTTATTGACCTAGTGATTAAAAAGTTTCTCATGAATGTTCTTATAGCAAATACTATTTAATATCATGCTCTGAAATGTAAGAAGAAACTCTGAAAAAAAAGTATTGAACTTATAGATTTGTTTATTAAGGAGAAAATATGGGAGATTGCCATTCCAGATTGTCAGTCATCCTTTCTAAAGTGTAAGAAATCAGTTTAATTTCTTTCTTTTTTTTCTTTTTGCATGGACCAAAACTGCTTCTTAAAATTATTGAAATAACACAATCCCACAATCCTACATTCAATTTTTGGAATATGAATCAATAACTTGAAACGATGTATCCTGATCATAACCGTTCTTAGTTCAACATAGCACATCAAGCTGAAGGTGAGCTATTCTGGTCACCTTGTGTCCCATCTTCTGATGGCAACAATTTGCTTTAATAGATATATCTTCTGAAACCCTTTACAAAATTTGATTTTGAAATTTTTTAAAAAGCTGTTCCTTAAGAAATGTACTTAAATTCAAAATCTTTCTCCTGGAGCTAGTGTTCAGAAATACTTTTTACCTAATGATAATCTCATGGTTCTTTCCTGCAATTCTGGAAAATGAGGCCTCAAGATGTTTGACTTATTTCTATTAATTATAATCTGTATAAAAACTTTGAACACTTATTGTACCCAATATTTGACATTGGTTACTGCTGAAGGTAACCAGGTCAAATCAAGTGGCCTAAATGTTATAATTAGGTGTATTGTACTCTGCCCTCTATTGCCCCTTTTTCTTAGTTATTGGCCATTGTTAAAAAATTGTCTTCCCTTTCCAGAGCAATTCTCTTTACATTTAAATTTAGCTGATGATATTTGGTACATGTATCATTGACTTGGAGACGATGTGTCGCGAGCAGATTTTTCTATTAGAACCTGCTTTTTTTAATTATAATAGCTTGATTTTTATCATGGAGGCATTTCCTTAAAATATCTGATGTTGCAAAAAAATTCCAAGGATTCTTCAGAGTATTTGCTCTTTTTGGAAAATTATATCCACAGTATTACTTTGATCTTATTTAAGATAGGCTGATGATATATGCTTAATGTATTGACAAATTGTAAAGCATGTTATAATAAATTTTGGAGAATGGCCCTTTACTTTCATGTCATTTAAAGTACCAATGACATGGAACTCTTTGTAAAAAATGTTAACAACATCAAAAGAATTGTTAAGGTTTTGTTTAATGTTGCCATTATCTGCACTATTACTAAACTGATGTCCCGCAAACTTCAAACATGTGTTTATCATCATCAGACCAACCAGTAGAAACAAGAACAGTAACTCTTCCAATTATTTTTGCATATTTATGGCCCTTTTTGGACTTAGAATTAATGTTAAACTTTTGTTTAACATTGCTATTATCTCCAGTTTTACTCAATGGATGTCTCTCAAACTTAATACATGTGTTTATCCTCATCAGACAAACCAGTAGAAACAGGAACAGTAACTGTTCCAAATATTTTTGCATATTTATGGCCCTTTTTGGAAAGTTTATGTAAAACGTCTGTTTAACATTGCTATTATCTCCAGTTTTACTCAAAAGATGTCTATGAAATTTCAGACGTGTTTATCCTCATCAGACAAACCAGTAGAAACAGGAATGTATGTCCAAGTAGTTACTTGAACAGTAACTCTTAAATATTTTTGTACTTAAAATGTTAAAATTTGTTTAACATTGCTTTTATCTCCAACTTCTTTCCATGGATGCCCCTTATAGTTCACACATGAAATTGCATGCCTGTGTTGGAGGTCAGACTGTATGAATTTAAAAATTATCCCCCCCCCCCTTAAAGTTTTCACACCACCTCATTTTTTTTCACTTAACCCTTTGAGGTATTGCTTTGAAACTTTAAACACCTGTTTATGACCATGACCTCTGTTTGTACATGTCAAGAGTACATAACTCTGTCTTGGATTTTGACATAATTATGCATTCCTAATTTTTTCATGCTGTATCTTAAAATTATTTCTTGAAAAAATTACACAAAAATAAGATTTTCTTTTACAATGTTTAATCTTTTACCACTGTAAAACTTTATAAAACCTTCCAATCACCAACCATTTTTTAAACTAAGTTATGTAGTGCCAATAAGTAACACTTATCAGTCAGAGAACTTAACCAGTAGAACAATCACCCTTTAGGGGTCCCAGGCTGAAGTCTTGGTCTGGCTGCACATTTTTTCTCTCTTAGTTATTTTGCACGAAACAAGTGATCATTATAGTATCTCCAATGTATATACTACCTTTTTGTTTATCAGGATCACTATCAATTTCATCTCTGTTATTCTGCAACAAATTCCATATTTGCAGCGAATATGTAACCGTTATCAGTGGGAGACTTTTATAAGTGGTGTCGGATTACAGTCCTGGTCTGGCTGCACAATTTTCTTTTTTGCATAGAATTTTTTTTTGCGTCCTCTAAATATGTATATTAGGCTTTAAGATATAAGATTCACTTCAAGTCTTGGAACTTGTTTTTTATTTATGTAATTAAATATATAAACTTATGTAAACAAGTTCACGTCTCAATAAAAGTTGTGTAAAAAAATGTTTTCCTGTTAACCCACATAAATTTTATTATCAGACAATTTTTTCTTTGTCGCCGTGCTTATTTCAGTGTGCTGCCTGAGGCAGCACTTTTGTACTTGTACAGTATAGAGGCACAAAAATCGTAATTCTGCGGTTCAAGTGCCAGTGGTATTTTGTAGTGTTTTCGTTGTCAGATACAAATCTATTACAATATGTATGTGTTCCTTTTTTTTACAATCTTAAATCATTTTGTCGATAAAATATTAAATATAATTTCCATCTAGAGTACTAGTTATTACAATAATTCTCATATTCTAATGAATCGCTTAATCCTAAATGCGCACGAAAAAAAACCCTGACTATTTCAGAAAATAAATATTCACTTACTTTAATATCAATTTTCAGTTGCCGTAGCAAAGCGAGGGCCCCGACCTTTAAGTTTTATTTCACCATGAGTTAACAATATCCATGCGAGAAAAAAAACTTTTATACCAAAAAATATATTTCAAGACTGATTGCAGCTACAAAGTGTTAATTCTAATCGAATGTGAAATAATTTGTTGACACATTTCGCCACTGAACTGACAATCTATCCTTCTTACACTGGAGGGAATGAACGGCGTGCTTTATCACAACGATAAACAGCAGAGAGCATGCCTGTGCTTCAAAAAGAGGTGTGTAGAGAGACCTCCTGCGCACCAACAAAACCGAAAGTATAGAGTTTTCAAGAAATTTATATAAATATTGGCCAATTGAAATGTTGAAATGGACAAGCATATATACACAGCAAAGATACTCTTATGTTCCGTGCAATACTTAAATTTGAGCAACCCACCTGCTTAAAGTGACCACTTGTCTTTTTCTTGGCCCTCAGTTCATCGCGAATTTTGTTTATGGCAGAGAATGACCTTTACGAACGCAGAGATGCACACCTGCCAACATAGCGACTTCTGCAGAGAGACCGCTGATATGGTTATGCATCGTGAATTATAGCAATTGAGCGTCTCAAACGCCTGTTTTTGCAGACAATATATGATGGCTTACAACGGAGAGATAGCCTGCACGTGGCATTAGCTCCGTATCAATCACTGCCACACTGAGTTACCGCGTGATCATGATGTGTACAAAAGGACACGCTTTTGATTCCTGCGATTTAGCTGTAACTCAGCTATTTTTCAACTCAGAAAAAATCTAAACTTTGCCGTCACTTATTTTAGTTTTCAGTGTGTGGGGGGTAACTCATGAAAATAAAATTATCAAGAAGAGGTAATAAAAAAAACTTCTGCCAAATGTCATAACCATGACAATTTTTCATTAAGGTATCCATTGTTTGTCATTTGAAAAGCTTATATTGTGAAATTATATGCATGGCTTTGATGAAATTGGTGGCTTTTATAGTGCGTATACCTTAAGCGAACTCTTCTCGTTTTGATTCACTTATAGTTATTTTGGGAGGAGTGGTACTGATTAGACTTTAAAGCTTTAAAGTTTCATGTATTTCCCCAGCTGTTTTATTATAATCGCGCCACGAATAATGTTCGCTGAATTAAACTTGTTGATTGCATTATTTACAATTACAACATTCAAGGTTACCCCCCCCCCCCCCCCCCCCCCCGTTTTTTTTTTTTTTGTTTTTTTTTTTTGTGGTTGTTGGACATTACACCAACACTTACAAAATATCGTGAAATGTAACATTAAATATTATTTTGTTATATCAGTGATTCTTAGTGATTTCTTAGGAGAATATGTGAACAATAGAACGTAAGAACAGTGTTAATATCAAATCTTTATATTTTTAAAGCAGCTCGTTCACAGTGCTCGGCAGAAATTTAAAAAAGTAATCTACTCTTCCTCGTTAATATTGGTAAACTTCAGCGAAATCGGTTTGATTTATAACACGATATCCCCGATGCAGGTGCTTGCGGTACCAAATGACACGTTCTGCCACATGTCTTCACCAGCCCAGGATAGCGATTTCGTTAGATTAGTCGAAGAAGTTAGAACATGCGTGTAAAGTGGATGTGATCAGCCAAGTGACTGCAAATGAAAATAAAAAATCTGAATATAGGTTTTATATTTCTAAATATAGTTTCAATACCGTCCGTTACGGTATTGCATGTTTTCACACACTATATTTCGTGTGTATTTATCAACGATCTAGTCCAAAATCTTTCATTCCAGGTAGTAAATATTGAACTAGATCGATGGCAAATACACACGAGATATATGTGTGCAAAAAATGAAACTGATATGTTATGATATTTTTAAATATTTGAAAATTAAAAAGTGCACACTGTCTTTTGGAACTGAGTGTATGTCTACTTTAGACAGATAGAGTGCTGCCACATTGCAGTGTCACGTTTAGACATGTGACATGATACCACACCCAGTCACATTTTACTGACACCGGTCAAACCAGTCCTTGAACTATCGTGTCTTTATGCTGGGCGCCAAGTAGGGTGTTATCAGTACCATTTTTAATCAAAGCGCTGAAGGCACTGAAGTTGTGTGTGTGTCAAGTGCAAGAGGGTTTGACAAGATGCAAATATGCGAGTACGAGTGATAATGTGCTAATTGTTATCAGTCTGTTGAAACAAATTGTACGTTCATCTAATGACCATGTTAACGCAACGTTAACGCGAGGTTATTGGCATTGTGCGAAAAATTGACCTCCGTTTATTGAATTTACTGTGATAAACAAAAGAAATGAGACAATTCGGTTCTCTCAGCACTATCAGCGCTTTGATTTGTACAACCGAGCGACTACACAGTTTCTGTTTATAGATGCTGTGGCTTCATACTGTGTCTTTAGTAACTTCGGATGGCAGATATACACCTGTATCAGCCATTCTATAGAGCAACCCCTAGAGATATTTCTGATGTATCTGAGATAAAAGATGTGATTATAAGGAGGTTATACGGGTTTTTATCATAATTCAAGCTTTCCATTGAACCATTGAAACACCACTAAATAACCGAAACCTGCACATCCACCATCCAAATTAAGGCATGAGCCACCTTTGCATTCGAAAGAAACTATACTCCTCCGCGTGGTAATGTGAGTTACGCAACATCCTAGGGAAAATAGTTCTTCTGTGCTTTTATACTACATACAATTATTGTGTCCCGTAAATATTTATGTTTTTACTCAAAATTGAGTTTTCACTACTTTGGTTGAATCTCAGCATATCACACACAACTAAAAAGACGTTATGTCATGGTCGGAGATCGAAGTATACTTCCCACTGCCGATGCAAACGCTTTAACCTCTCGACCACGGGGACGGTTTTACTGTATTTATAATCCGTCAGGAAAGATATGCAACGATTACACATGGAGTTGATATCTGAAGATAAGGATATTAAATGGTGCCCTTGTCTCTTTGAGATAAATGTCTACATGGTGCCTTACTGTGATATCACGCCGCAACCAAGTAACATGATACCACTTCTTCTTCTTCTACTTCTTCTTCTTCTTTTTCTTCTTCTGACACTGGTTTTCTCAGTCCTGATATTGCCTATATATGCTGAGCGACAAGCTAGGTACATGTTAACAAGACTAATTTTGATACAAAGCATCAAAGACGCTGCGCATGTTTTTGAAGCACGACTTAAATAAAACAAAGTCAATCAGAATATTTTAATAACATGTGCATGCTTCAATTACAAACAGCTGGTCTAATATTTCTACTATGCAATGATACATGCCATTTTGACAAATATCATCAGCTGTAGGCCGTTTGGTTCAGAAATTTCTTAAGTGTGTTCTCAAAAGTCCAAAAACAGCAAAAAAAACAACTTATCATATTATTCAGAAACACAGAACAAAAAGTACAGAAAATATTTTAATTATTGAGATGCCGCAAATTGACTAATCTATAGATCAATAAATATACATTTTAGTACAGGTAATTCTTTTCTTATATAATTGCTAGAAGAGTTAGTACTTGCAAGATGCATGATCGTAAGACAGTAAGGTACTAAGGCGTCGTTAATGTCAATGTGAAAAAGCATCATCATCAGCAACAACAAGGACAATGATAACGAAACAATTATTTTGTACAGGATTGAGGTACCGTTCCCGGTATTTATACTTCCCGATAGTTATTGCTACCCTTGATAGCGTGACGTAGGAGTATGACATTATTTTTGTATTAATGATATGTATCAATTATAAAATATATGTTTACAAGGCTTTACAACATAGTCTACAATGTTCAGTTAATTTACCCATTTCAAGCACTATACATACTGGGACCACAGATTGGGCCTGGAGCCGTAAATTAGACATGTCCGGTGTTTTTACACTTTCTACATGATGCTGTAATATTTATTATTAAAATGCGGTTTCATTGATTTTTCACATTGACGGTATGTATCTAAATTCTGAATATTTTAAGATCTCAAAACATCACCCAAAAACTATTTTATGAGGTTTATCTAATCAGGTTGCTTGCAAGGTCCATTAACCAAATTAGAAAACCTGTGGCCTACGAGTTTAGGGAGAAGTCATCAGATACACATTAAATGTGTCCAGTTTCTTTTTAATAACGATCGAAGACTTGCATATTTTTATTTTTTATGATTTTTTCGATCAGTTAATACAAGTAATTAATTCATAAAGTGTTTTTCTTTTTCAAACATAATATGTAAAAAGCAAAGCCTCGAAGCGAGCGAAGATTATATTGTCTTGACTT
>CM037792.1:4962493-5012493 GCA_021229015.1 Solen grandis | reverse complement strand
CAATGTCTCACAGCCTTGAGAAAATCCAAAGTCTGTATTGTCTTCTCCTCATACTGTGGCCAAAGTTTGTCAATTTCTCCCTGCATCCTTCAGAACCTGGTCTGCCGACACAAGTTGGTGTTAGATCAGCACCAGGTCAGCCTCATGTCTGAGAATAGGAACCAAAATATAGAACTGTAAGTTCGCCTTTCCAGCTTTGCTAATGATCCGGCGATGCCATCCTTAATAAATACAGTCCAGACTCGTTATCTCGACATTGTAAAAATCCTGACTTTTATGTCGAGATATAAACATGTCGACATATAAATTTTACCTGTCTACGGCTGGGATTGATCGTCCATTTTAAATACGGTGCCATGAAATTAACGAAAACGTAAGAATGACTCAATAGTTTTATATTTTGTACTGAAATTATATAATTAATCAATCTTTTGATGGATATTAAAACACCAGATATATAAACTTTCAATCTTTATTATATAACATTAAAATAAACAAGAAACATCTATACTTTATATTTTTCTGACATAATGATAACTAAATATACAAAGATATATATACAAAGACACATGTATCAAATAACACAAACTATCAATGTCTTAATTGCTTGCTCTGCTGAAAAAGTCTGTGATATCTCTCTGCTTTGTGCACGCATTGTTGACAAACCGTTTCTTCACAAACCTCTCCACGCGAGTAAAGTTAACCAATACTTCATTCACCTCTTGCTGGTTCTCAATGAATGCACGTAATATATCGCATGCTTTCAATGCACTGGCCACTGAGACTGGTTGCTGGGTAGAGCTGTCCTCTTCTTCATCACTGGATTCCACTTCTGGTCTTCTCGCCTCGATTAATTCCGTTACGATGTCAGAGTCAGAAGCTGGCTGACGTGCGGGTAGGGTCACATCTAACTGTACGTACTCGTCAACTGAATGGTTTCCTAAGACTGAAACCAGTCTAGATAGAGGTATGTCGTCATCGGGATCTTCATCGGACTCAGTTTTGGTTGCTCCATTTTTGAACCCAGCATGGTTGTAACAGTTTGCGATTGTTGTCGCCTTGACTTCTTCCCATGCGTTATTTAGCATCCTCAGTGCATCCAGCACACTGACCACAAAGTCAGAGTTGCTGTCAATGGATCGAATCTTCCTGGCGATGATTTTTTTTCTGTAGAACAGTTTAAATTCTTGATGACCCCCTGGTCCATAGGCTGTGTGACACTGGTCGTGTTTGGCGGCAGATAGACAAGCTCAACAGCTTACCATCCATTTCCGACCCCGCTCCTCCACCCCGTGTCGTCTTGCATCCCAACGGTCTCTCGACTGATTAAGGCAGATACGGACCCGGGCTACGCGCACATGGACTTTTGGCGATTTTCAACTTCAGACCGGGGGTCGGACTCGACCGGGAAGTCCGGCCGCCAAAAGGTACGGTTTTCCGTACCTGGCCGGCGCGTCTTTTTCTCAGTGTTTTGCATCGACTGCACATGTTAGCCGCGCAAATCGTGCCACCGATGCCTCTCTCGCTCCCCAAGACCCCCGGCCCCTCTCTGCGGTATTTGGAGTTCGGTCGGCCTGGGGATCGCACCCGGAGACGGGCTTTGACGCCCGCTCTACCTGTCGGAGACTCCCCCAGCATGCATGTCTTTCGCTCCTAGCCTCTTCTTTATTTATTGCCCCTATGATCTAGAGCCGATCACGAACATGGAAATCACCACAGCGAACGAGAGCTGTTTGCTAACGGGGAGGGCGCAGATAACAGCCTGTTTGACTGCATCAATTCCGAGATTGCCCCCTATGATCGAGAGCCGATCACAAACGGGGGAATCTGCCCAGTGAACGGTCTGTTTGGCCGCATGTACTGCATCAATTCTGAGATCACAAACGGGTGCAGTCACCCCAGGGAACGAGAGCTGTTCCCTAACAGGGAGGGCGCAGATAACAGCCAGTCGGACCGCATGTACTGCATACGCAGATAACGGCTGTTTTGGCTGCATGTACTGCAATCAGGCATGGTTGCAAAATTAGAGAGAGATCTTGACTGTGCTATGCTAACCAAGAAAATAATTTCACGCAGGTCAATTTCGAGGTATAAGAAGCCTTCCAGCTTGCCCCGACACCTGCCTGCCATCCAGTTTCCGCAGCCCCTGGGCCCCGTGTCACCCAGCCGTGTCAATCGCTGTCATCAGCGGTGACAGCAGCTGGGCTGTCACTCGATATACACGGCTGGGTATGTGGGGAGAGTCTACCTGCCAACCCCATTATAGAATTTTCTCTCTCCCGCTCTCCGCTGCAGATCTAGCTCCTCTTCTTTTTCACATTCTAGCCTTTTGATTTTATTTTTCAGGGAAGATTTCTGCGTGCGGTACACTTTGGGCATAATGAACACGGTGGACTCGGGGACTTTGGGCCTCTAGGCACTCAGCCTAGTGAAATCTCTTCTCTCCGTATTGCCCTCTTTTCTACCATGCAAAGTCTAGCAATATATTTCCAAGGCACCAGTCGGCCAAGCCAACCCTTAGCTGCAGTTGGGAGGTACCGGCATTAACAAGAACGTCGTACAGATTATTGTATTTCTATTCTTCTATAATTATGTCCAATTCACTTTCTTTTCTTCTACCAGTTTTGTTGTTTCACATATTTGTATTTGACATGTTGCAAAATATTTCTTTTTTTTGTTGCTGTTTCATCATGAACATAAATGAATCTGTTATCAAGAATGATTATTTAGATTTTTCTTGCAGGTGCATACTCCATTTACAATATAAGATACTTTTTCTACATGAAAATGACTATTCTTAAAATTTTCTCATTTAATTGCAGGGGCTTAAGGGATAGTAAGAAGAGAAAAGATGTTTTTAAACTATTTAAGGAGAAAAAGGCTGATATACTTTGTTTACAGGAAACTCATTTTACTAAAGAAATAGAAAAAGACATATATATTGACTGGGGTGGACAATGCTTTTTTAACCATGGTAAATCAAATGCTAAAGGAGTAGCAATCCTTCTGAGAAAGAAAATAGCCATCAAGATAGATCATTAGCTCACCTGAGCATACTCACCTGAGCATAGCTCAGGGTGAGCTTTTGGGATACTTGATTGTCCGTCGGCCGTCGTCCGTCGTCCGTCGTCAGTCGTCCGTCGTCCGTCAACAATTTTTATGTTTACACACTAGAGGCCACAATTTTAATCCAATCTTCCTCAAACTTGGTCAGAAAGGTTGGATCAAAAAGTAGGTCAGTAGGTCAAATCTTAGAAAAAATCTTGTTTACACACTAGAGGCCACAATTTTGATCCAATCTTCCTCAAACTTGGTCAGAATGTTTGTCTTGATGATATCTTGAACCCTTTCGAAAATGGGTCAGGTTGGATCAAAAAGTAGGTCAGTAGGTCAAATCTTAGAAAAATCTTGTCGTCCGTCAACAATTTTGATGTTTACACACTAGAGGCCACACTTTTGATCCAATCTTCCTCAAACTTGGTCAGAATGTTTGTCTTGATGATATCTTGAGTCCCTTCGAAAATGGGTCAGGTTGGATCAAAAAGTAGGTCAGTAGGTCATATCTTAGAAAAATCTTGTTTACACACTAGAGGCTACAATTTTAATCCAATCTTCCTCAAACTTGGTCAGAATGTTTGTCTTGATGATATCTTGAACCCTTTCGAAAATGGGTCAGGTGGATCAAAAAGTAGGTCAGTAGGTCAAATCTTAGAAAAATCTTGTTTACACACTAGAGGCCACTTTTGATCCAATCTTCCTCAAACTTGGTCAGAATGTTTGTCTTGATGATATCTTGAACCCCTTTCGAAAATGGGTCAGGGTGGATCAAAAAGTAGGTCAGTAGGTCAAATCTTAGAAAAATCTTGTTTACACACTAGAGGCCACAGTTTTGATCAATCTTCCTCAAACTTGGTCAGATTGTTTGTCATGATGATATCTTTTGTGGATGGGGTCAGAAAATTCCTGAACATTGTTTCACCTCATCATCTTAATTCTGAAGCAATCTGTTTTGTACAGGCAATGAATGATACTTTTCTCAGGTGAGCGATCTAGGGCCATCTTGGCCCTCTTGTATATATTCGGATGATAATGGAAGTTGCATTAGCTTAAACCTTGATTTTGATGATATGACATTTAATTTAATTAACATATATGCACCCAACTCTGATAATCCTGGTTTTTTTGAGAAAATATTTCATATGATTGATTCCTTAGAGAAAAAAGATCCATACATAATATGTGGTGATTTTAATTTAGTTTTAGACCCTGAGATAGATTACTATAACTATAAAAATATGAATAATAACATTAGTGCTAGAAAAACACTGCTTAGTTTTATTGATACCAGATGTCTGATTGATCCCTATAGAGAAATGAATCAAAATTGTAAAAAATATACATGGAGACGCATAAATCCATTACAACAAGCCAGGTTAGATTTTTTCTTACATACTGATGATTTATTACAATGTATAAGAAATGCAGATATAGAGTATAGTTATAGATCTGATCATTCCATTATTTCTATAGATTTATGTCTTAATAAAATTAAACATGGGAAAGGACTATGGAAATTTAATAATTCCTTATTGTATTATACTTCTTAATTAAAATTAAAAATATATAATTTGGACAACATTCATGAAATAGATGACAACTTGATACAATTTATTATAGATGATGATCTTTTTTTGGAAACCTTGCTTATGGAAATAAGAGGTAAAACTATATCATATGCTAGCTTTAAGAAGAAACAGAATCTAAGTAAAGAAGAATTAATAGATAAAATTATTCAACAGGAAAACAGTTTAACAGAAAAAACAAGGAAAAGCTATTACACTTACAAAATGAATTACAAGCTTTGAGAGATAAAAAAATTAAAAAACAAAAATATACCATTTTTAGAAAATGATGATGGAACACATATACATGATCAAAAACTTATTTTAGATGAAACTTGTAATTATTATAAAAAGCTATATGAAAATGAGAAAGCCAATGAATCTTATGATATAGACACTTTTTTAAATGATAGCACTGTCAGAAAATTATCTTTACATGAGGCAAATAATTTAGAAGGACAGTTGACATATGAGGAGATATCTTATACTCTGAAAAACATGAAAAATGATAAAAGCCCTGGCTGTGATGGTTTTACATCAAACTTCTTCAAAGTGTTTTGGAATAAACTTGGTCAATTTGTTGTTAGGGCAATCAATTCTGCTTTTCAAAAAGGGACTTTTTCTCATAGCTTGAAACTAGGAACCATCATTTGCATTCCAAAAGAGAAAAAACCAAAACAATTTTTAAAAAATTGGAGGCCTATTCTCTCTTAAATGTTATTTACAAGCTAGCATCAGGAAGTATAGCTAATAGATTAAAAACTGTTTTAGATAAATTAATCTCAAAAGAACAAACTGGTTTTGTTCAAGGTAGGCAAATAAGTGAAAATACCAGACTGTTATATGATATTATGAAAGTGACAGAAGACAAAAAAATACCAGGTTTATTAATGCTTATAGATTTTGAAAAGGCTTTCGATACATTATCTTTTAACTTCATTGAAAAAACATTGTCTTTCTTCAATTTTAGTAATGAGTTTATAAAATGGATCAGACTTTTTCTGCATAATACTAACACATGTATTCAACTTAATGGATTTTTGTCCAATTTTTTCACAGTGGGACGTGGCTGTAGACAAGGGGATCCTATTTCTCCTTATATCTTCATTTTATGCACAGAGATTTTAACATTAAAGATAAAACGATCAAAATACATAAAAGGCATTATTATAGATGGAGAAGAATATAAAATCTCTCAATTTGTTGATGATACTTCCCTTTTTATGGATGGATCTGAACAATCGTTAAAATATGCATTAAAGGTTTTAACTGATTTTTCCCGTTTTTCAGGACTAAAAGTTAACTTTGATAAAACTAAACTAATTTGGATAGGATCATTAAAATACAGTACTAAGTCCATAAAAACAAAATGGAAATTAACATGGGGGGAAACACATTTTAGAGTTCTTGGAATAAATTTTGATGTAAATCTTGATAAAATATTAGAAATAAATTTTAACGAGAAATTAATTAAATTAAAAAATTCAATAGTATACTGGAAGAGACGTAAACTTACACCAATAGGCAGAATTACTGTTGTAAAATCTTTGTTATTGCCACTATTTACTAATTGTTTCATTAATCTGCCAACTCCAGATAAGAAAATGATAAAAAACATAAGTGATCTTATGTATAATTTTGTATGGGATGGAAAGTCAAGAATAAAACATGATGTATTTGTTAAAAACTATGAAGAAGGTGGACTTAGAATGGTCGATATAGATAGCTATATTCATAGATTAAAAATCAAATGGTTAAAACAATATATTGTGAATTCCAGTGGTAAATGTTTTAAACTAATTAACACACAATTGGATCTACACAAAATCTTTAACTTGGGGGAATTATATTGTGAACTTGCTATGAAAAAAATTAAAAATGCTTTCTGGAATGACGTATTGAAGGCTTATACTATATTCATTAAAAAGTATTATATTAAGAACACAGAAGATCTCTTGAATATGCCATTGTTTTATAATGATCTATTTTGTGCTAATAAAAACAACATTTTATTTATAAAATCATTATATGACAGATGTGTGATATTTGTTAAAGATATAGTAGATATTAATGGCAATTTTTTTAATAGGGAGGTACTAGAAAATAAATATAGAATAAAAATTGATTTTTTACAATATCATTCTCTTACTTCTGGAATAAAACATTTTATCAATAAAATTAATATTCCTATGACTAATAAACAAGAGTATCTATATCATCCATGTATTAACTGTTACATTAAATTTATTGTTATGAATGATAAGTCAATATATGAGATTTTGATTAAAAATGAAACTGTACCTATTTCTCGTCTAAAATGGAATCTTATTTTTACTGATGTTGACTTAAATTGGAATGAAATTAATAGCTATGTATTTAGATGTACAAAAGATACATATATACAATGGTTTCAAACAAGAATTATACATAGAATTTTAGCAACTAATTCATTGTTACATAAAATGAAAATTGTGTCCAGTAATTCATGTACCTTTTGTCATGATCATGAGGAAACACTTATGCACATTTTTTGTGAATGTTGTTTTATTAAACCTTTGTTAGATTACATAAATGATATTTTAAAAAGTAACAAATTAGAAAAGAAGATTATATTTATGCAAAAGGAAAAAAAACATCCCAACCAACATAGGACTGAAATTAAGTTTTAAATTTGCATATAGCATTTATAAGGAGGTATTATCTGACAATTCAAAGCCCAAAAATTGGTCGATTATAGAACTATTTATTAATTTATAATTGCTATGTACCTGTATGTTGTGTTTATTTTCCTAACAAATTCTAATAAGTATGAAATGGTTATTTGTTTATATTACAACATGTCAGAACTATACAATACAAAAAAAATCAAACTTTTATTAAATTAAAAGTGATAATATATATGTATATATTACTGTCAGTATTATTCAAATATATATGTATTTTTGAAATGTAAGGTGGCTACAGGATGGTTCCCCGACCTGCTGACACCTATGACGGGGATAATAAAAGTTTGAAAAAAAAAAAAAAAAAAAAAAAAAAAAAGAACGTCGTACAGAAAGCGTTTGTGGCTAAATCTCTCGCAATATCATTGCTCGAACCCCCAGCCTGCCCGAATTTCAAGTCGGGTGGGAAGTTTAGCGCGGGTGCTTCAAGTCCGTGGAGATTTTATGAGCTTTTGTTTTGTGGGAAGGGTACGAGACCCGATTGCCTACTTTGTACTACAAACTTTTGTTTGGGGAGATTTGCGGGCATTTCTAGGGGAGAAATTTTACATCTATCTATCCCTTTCCCAGTGACCATATAATCCATTACTTGGACAAAAATCTCCGTTCAGGCAATCAATTTTCTCCCTCCGTTTAGCCAGTTCACACCTCCGCCTCCTGGCCCCGCCCACAACTTCATCGGCAGGCCAGTCGTCAAGCACCCGGCACACTACAACCCAGGTAGGTGCTAATAAGCATCATTCAGGCACGCGTCATCGATCAGCTAATGAGTTAAGCCGCCCCTTTGATTGCCCAATCAATTAGGCCCGAGCAGTATTGGTAGTCTGGCCATCGATCAGCTAACGAGGCAAGCCGCCCCTTTGATTGCCCAATTAATTAATTAGGCCCGAGCAGCCAGGTGTATTGCCAGTAGTGGAGTGGGTTTTTTCTCCAAGAGAAATGCAGTCTGGTGGGGAGAGATACTATCTTTCGGGCTAATGTAGCTGCCTTGCCTGTCTTGGCCGGGACATCAGAGAGTGTCTTTGGCATTTTGGGGGTATAGAGTTCGGGCCAGCAGCTAGGCTGACTCCCCCGAAAGCTTCTCTCCGCCCACGTACAGCATTTAATTTTTGTCCTCTCAGGCTGGCCTATCGGCAGCGTACATCTCTCTCAATTCCCAGGCTAAGGTAGCTGCCTTGCCCATTCTAACACATCCCTGGGGGCAGTTGTTGTTCGGGGATGGAGGTACGAGCCAGACATTTGCCTGGCTACCCGAAAACTAGCCACGCCCCCAAACGGGTTGCGTTTGTCTCGGGCCTGCCTAATTAGCAGCGACCGGGATCACTCAATTCTCGCCTACACCTCTGCCCAACTAGTGCAAACAAGTTAGCGGGTTGCTAACGAGGCCTAATTAGCTTGGGTCAATTGAGGCATATTGGCTGATCAACTGCCCCTTTGATCGGCCTAATTAGATCGGGTCAGTTAAGGCCGAACGGCAAACCGTTCAGGCCGACACAGTGGATGTTTGCCGCCTCTCGTCTGATCTCTTCGATCAAATTCCGCGGCAGGGGATCAAACTTAATTGCTTTAGCTAGTAGCCACTCTCCCCTTACTTAAGGGGAGCATTTTTGTTCGGTCAACGTAATCTATTTACAAACATCGATCATGACGCTCGTTATCTGAGACTCCCATGCCAGGAGGTTGGAGAAGACCATCAACGACGAAGGGCCAGGATGCGACATAACCAGTTTCGGCAAGTCTGGACTGCGGGCGGCGAGCTGCACCCACTCGGGCATCTTCCGTGATGCCATGGAATGTGCTTCCATGGCCGGCGACATGTTTGATCGGGTCGTCGTACTTCTAGGCTCGAATGACATAGAGACGATAATGAAGAAGGCTAAGGGCAACGATACCGTTGCCAGACTCCTAATGCAGCAGAGCCTGCAGTCGGTAGTCGACTCCATCCACGGCCAGTTCCCGGACCTGCAGATCTTCGTCCGCGATCTCTGGCACTGCAAGACCACTGTTCAGAGGTGGAATGATTTCCGCCTCATGTTTAACAGCGGCTTGCGGCTGGAGAATGCGCAAATTCTCCGATGTTTGATCAAAATAAAGGAACGGCACCTCGGCAAGGACGGTGTACACCTTACAAGCCTCGGGTACAAGGCCGTTCTTCGCCGAATCAAGAGTCTACCGTGACCTGCAGGCCAGTCTACAAAGGCCCTTTTCAGGGCCACCCACTGCCTAGAAGGCGATATATGCCATCACAATTGTCTCAATCCAATAGCCTAGTCCTCCGACCCTGCTGTCCCTGTTACGAAAGGCCCCCTTCAAAACAATTGTCAAAGCCGTGCCTTAACTCCCAGCAGATAGGTCACAGTAGCTAGTCACGGTAGTTAGGCAGACCCGACCCTTGCATGAAGGTGCATTCGCATATCACCGCAGTCCTCTTCCCTAGCTAGGAGGGCATGCATTCCCGAACCCTTCTTTCTTTTTGCCGCGCACACGTTTATGCCAAACGCGGCCTGTATTTTGCCTACAGTTGGGCCTCTCAGGCCGGCATATCGGCAGCATACATCTCTCTCAATTCCCAGGCCAAGGTAGCTGCCTTGCCCGTTCTAACACGTCCCTGGGGGGCAGTTGTTGTTCGAGGATGGAGGTACGAGCCAGACATTGGCCTGGCTCCCCAAAAACTAGCCACGCCCCCAAACGGGTTGCATTTGTCTCGGGCCTGCCTAATTAGCAGCGGCCGGGATCACTCGATTCTCGCCTACACCTCTGCCCAACTAGTGCAAACAAGTGAGCGGGTTACTAACGAGGCCTAATTAGCTCGGGTCAATTGAGGCATATTGGCTGATCAACTGCCCCTTTGATCAGCCTAATAAGATCGGGTCAATTAAGGCCGAACGGGAAACCGTTCAGGCCGACACAGTGGATGTTTGCTGCCTCTCGTCTGATCTCTTCGCGTTCCAGACATGCCGCAAATTCCGCGACAGGTGTTCAAACTTAATTGCTTTATCGAGTAGCCACTCTCCCCTTACTTAAGGGGAGCATTTTCGTTCAGTCAACGTAATCTATTTACAAACCTCGATCATGACGCTCGTTATGGGAGACTCCCATGCCAGGAGGTTGGAGAAGACCATCGAAGACGAAGGGCCGGGATGCGACGTAACCAGTTTCAGCAAGTCTGGACTGCAGGCCACGAGATGCACAGACTCCGAGACTTTCAAGGATGCCATGGAATGTGCTTTCCTGGCAGGCGACATTTTCGAAAGGGTCGTCATTGTTCTAGGCTCGAACGACATAGAGACGATAATGAAGAAGGCTAGGGGCTGCAGTACGGTTGCCCGACTCTTAATGCAGCAGAGCCTGCAGACTATAGTGGACTCCATCCACTGCCAGTTCCCAGACCTGCAGATCTTCGTCTGCGATCTCTGGCGCCGCAAGACTGCTGTTCAGAGGTGGAGGCGAGACTGCGCTCTCAGCGAGGCTTACCGCCGCTAGCCTCCCGGCACGGACCGTACGGGAGCGGGACCTCTCTCTCGTCGAGTCTTCCCTTGCCGTGCCGTGCCCTGCCTCTCCCGGGAAGCTAGACCGCTCTCCCTCGCAGAGTCCGGCCTGCCCCTCGCCTCCCCGTACGGGAGGCTAGACCGCTCTCCCTCTCGCAGAGGCCAGCCTGCCCCTCGCCTTCCCGTACGGGAGGCTAGACCGCTCTCCCTCTCGCAGAGGCCAGCCTGCCGTACAAGGACCGCGCTCTCAGCGAGACTTACCTTGCCGTGCCCCCCTGGCCTCCCCGTACAGGAGGCGAGACCGCGCTCTCGGCAAGGCTCACCGCCACTAGCCTCCCGGCACGGACCGTATGCCTAACTTTAACATCCCGCTGTGACCTTAATAGTCTTAGCACCTACACCAGCGTGCTTTTTAGACATCAGGGAAGTCGGCTCTACAATCGAGCACACACACGTCTGGCTGCTCCCAACGGTTTCGGAGTTCCTTACTCCGTGGTAGCAATCGGGAAAAGGCGATGCCAATCGTTAGCCCTTGGTCCCTTCTTATCACACGCAGACCACCAAGCCACTGCGACAACATTGACTCAAACTCTCCCGGAAAGTCTGCCTACGGGGGTTATCCCTGACCCCATCCTTTCCAGGCAGTAATAGCATGTTTAAAAAGTTTGTACGAGTTGTCTCTCTTGGTTTCTCATATTCTTATTTTATCACCAAAAGTCGCTTTAATATATACAAACATGTTCAAAACATGCATTTACATCTTCTACTTTGAGAAAATAATTCTCTGACATTCAACTTCTTTTTAAATGACTTTCTTTTTAACAAAACACATTTCCCATGTGTTTTAAGTCATTCTATTGCATAGAATTTCTTTTTAAATCACTTTCTTTTCATTAAAACACATTTCCCATGTTTTTTAAGGCAGTCTACATCACTGTAGGGGAGATCTACGGGATGGCATATTTCTCCCTGCCTTTCCATGCAGGGCTCCCCTCTTCTAGGCATGCCTCTTTAAGACAGTGCATATTTCTCCCCGGGGCTGGCTAGCAGTCCACCTCTCAGGCAGCTCTATGGGATGGCATATTTCTGCCTGCCTTTCGATGCGGGGACCTTAGGCTAGGCTCCCCTCCTCTAGGCATGCCTCTGTAAGACAGTGCTCATTTCTCCCCGCAGCTGGCTAGCTGTCCACCTCTCTCTCTACCCGTAACATATGGCATAGGCAGCAGCAGCTATAAATTTTTTCTCAAGTATGACAAGAGGCATGCTCCAGAACCCCGCACACAAAAATCCCCCTCTTTTTTTGACTTAGAAAAAAAAATGGAAAAAAAGATATATTCCACGACCACTCAAACGTCTTCGTAATCCCCCCGTGTGAGTGCGGAGTTTTGTATCTATTGGTTTTATATTTGTCACCTTGCCACTCTCCAGGGTAGCCTCTACGGCCCTCTATTCTCGTAAACAACGTACAAGTATCCCGCTATGGGTGTATAAAGCAACGTGCGACATTTTTGTTATTGCCCCTGTGGTCTAGAGCCAATCACAAATGGGGGCAGTCACAGCCCGTTCTACGTGTCTTTCGCTCCTAGCCTCTTCTTTGTTTATTGCCCCGGTGATCTAGAGCCGATCACAAACGGGGGGAGTCACAGCCTGTTCGACCACATCAATTTGCGACCTGCCAGTCTCGGGATTGGGACGGCGGAGTACCAAATTCCGTACCAGAGGTACAGGGTTGGGCCAGACAGGTACGGATTTCCGCACCTGAGCCAAAAAGACAAGCAATGGACTTAAGGTTCGGAACTGTCGGATGCGCAGTACAGTTGTCGATGATCAACGCGATTTTCCTGTGTTTTCGTGCAAACCTTCCGTCTGTCTTTACTTACCATTCAGTGAAGATTTCTTTCGTCATCCATTTTGATGTCCGTGATTTTTGCGCTCTGGTTCTATATTGCCTGAGAGGAACTTCGCTTTAATTTCTTCTTTTTTCTTAAGCCAGGTTGATAGAGTGTTGTGAGGTATTCCGTATTCTTCTGAAATCAGTTTCTTAGTCTTTTTACCGCTTTCCACTTCAGTAATGGCTCGGTATTTTTCTGCATAACTCTTTGTTTCTAATTTTCTTTTTTTTCCTTTGCCACCTGTGGCCGATCCAGATATCCCCCCAGACACTGTAAAAGTTCCGGGTCCTTCTCTGGATTACTCGACCGGCGCGGAGGATGTTTCATTCTGTATTGAATCCATGGTTTTCAGTTTGAGAATGGCAGTCAGTGTACATACGCTGTATTAAATATATATTTTTCAAAGTTCACTCAAATGCATCATGACACTGACATTAATTAGTTTAATTCCAAACAGCTTGTTGTTTGCACCATATTCACTCAATCAGTGGCTAATTACGAACCAGCTTGTGGACGCAATCAGCCGACGTGCGAATCATTGATTTTCGCACCTATCAGCGTGTTTGCACAAGCCGACATGTGTCGAGATAAACAAAGGTAAATAGTTGAGAATATGCCTTTTGGGACCTAAATTACCAGTCGAGATATAAAATATGTCGAAATACAAAATGTCGAGATATAAATTAATATTTACATATAGCATAAACATAAAAAAAATCGGGACTTTGTAAGTATGTCGATATATACTAAATGTTGAGACCGGCGATGTCGACATAACGAATGTCAACTGTATAAAAAAAAATTAAATGATTCTGAATCGATATAAACTGAGGGGCAAAAGAAATGCCCCATTCCTATTTGATGTCCGATTTTTCAGTATTCGTGATTTAGAATTAAAAATACTTATTAAAACTCTAACACATCGAACAAGACGCCAAATCGTCGAACGCGAGACGTTAAAACGTCTGCCGACTTGTTCTTGCGTTCGCCCACATTCGAGCATGGCCAAAACGCGAGCTCTCTCTTCAGAATTTAGCCTTGGTATTCTTTAATACAAATGTTTAATCAGAAAATCTCTGAAATTGTGATTGTCTATTGACTAGCACATGTAACTGTGTAAAATGTGATCGATTTCACCACGTGGTAAACATACACGAGGTGCACGTGGAAATCATGAGCAGCCACTTGAAATGGACATCGGGCTGAATAGAAGCGCATGATTTTTTCTTTGCCGTGATTGTCGGTCAATGTACATGTACATACAGACTACATTTCACTAAAATTTCAATAGGTATGAGGAAAATAACGCCAAATTCCGTTGGGGCGTTTCTTTTGCCCGTCAGTATATCTTAATGAGCTGTTGTTGCAAATGTTAATGTAACTTAAGTTTACGTGAACAATTGTCCAGATGGATAGAATATTATGTAATTTTTCCTGTTACCATGGAAATAATAAATGTTTTACAATTCAATTACTTGCCTTCAACATCATAATGTTGGTTCAGACTAATAGACGGAGCACTGACCACTGCTGCACCGACCAGTGTGGACTGTTCATCCATGCCCTGTCCAGTTAGTAGATGATATCTATGAAGTTCAGTTGTTGATACCATACCCTTGAAAACTACAAAGGTGCCAAAGATGTGGCCCGCTGGCAGAAAGGGTAGTGCCAGCAGCTTCCTGATGACCTGAAACACTCCCTCTCTCTTGTTGTATGTTGGCTTCAGTCCAACATCTACCACCTTCCTGAACACAGCTTGACCCCAGTGGAATGTGCAGCCCTTTACTTATGTCATCCACAATAATCACACAATTAACTAATCCAATATTCACTATATTTATAGAGACAACACCATTTAGACATAGATACAATGAATTATAATCTTAGATTAGTTGACATAAAGAGAAATACTCATTTTTACAGAAAAAGCAATGAAATTGGGATTATGTAGTTTAACCAATCATAAGATTCAATAGAAACATCTTATTGATTGGACATGCATGTACATCCAATCAAAATATGTTTAAAACATTAATTGAAAGACTTATCGATTATTGAATTAATTCAATCAGTATTTTCAGGCTTTCACAAACTGAGGAAAATTATCATCCATTTAATTTAGACAATCAATATACACTCAAAAAAAAAGAAACCTGACACTTTTAGTTTTTAAATATTTTGCACATCTGCGAATTTATATAAATTGTGTAAATTGCACAAACATGTACTATCGACACACTTTACAAGTGCATCGTTTCATCGTCATGTTATCAGTCAAATGCAGCTAGGCGTTAAATTTCCGTTTTTGCACGTGGGGCTCGTGCACACGGAACGGTAACCAGTAGACAGTGTTACAAAGCACTATACATGTCATCAGTGATCACACAGTGAAATTCACATCTAAAGTTGACAAGTTTTACAATGCCAATGTTGTCAGAAGCCGAGAGAAATAGGGCTATTGGAATGCTCCAGGGCATTGCTTCCGTTGTCAACGTTAGCAGAACCTTTAACTGCAGTCGCAACACAATTCATGAGCTTGTTAGACGTTTTATGCAAACTATTCACAATAGGTTACGCACACAAAGACGCCCAATAAAAGTCCAACACCCATATACCGGTGGTATACTGACATTACGCCATCGTCAGGCCCGTATGGCATGGGCACATGCCCAGCGTCACTGGCGTCGACGTGACTGGCACACTGTCCTGTTTTCGGATGAATCGCGATTCAGTCTGAGTAATGCCGAGGGCCGCACACGAGTCTATCGCCGGCAAGGTGAATGGTTCGCGCCTGTCTGTGTTAGAGAACATGATCGTTTTGGGGGTGGTGGAGTAATGGTATGGGGTGGGATAATGTGGGGAGGGGGGCAGAAAACCTGACTTATTGTTCTGCAAGCAACTTAAATGCCCAAGGGTACATTAACAATATTTTAAATGCAGAAGCTATTCTGTCTTTGAGAAGAAATGCTCCAGCTGTTTTCCAGCAGGATAATGCCCGTCCCCACACAGCAAGAATTACACGTGCTCACTTAGCACTTATACTACACTAACTAACTAAGGCTCTTTAAATTATTAAAACATTTTAATAATTTAAAGAGCCTTAGTTAGTTAGTGTAGTATAAGTAAGCTATATATGGGGTATCAATCTATAAATGCTTGTCTATAGAAACCGCCCCGTAATGATTTCTCATAAACTTTGAAGACCCAACAACCAAGTGTACAGTGAAAATATTTGGATATTTTACTCCCTGGATGTACCGGTACTTGCTTCTGATATCGTCCGATTTCTGCTTGGCGTAGGAAATGTAGAATCTCGCTGGTCTTGGAGTGTACACTAAGTTTTTGACGTTGAACAAGTTCCCTCCTAATGTCAGAATCAAAGAGTGTAAACACAAATTCGAAGATGTTCTTTTTAGCTCCTATACACAACGTCGTTTTCCGGCGTCAACAATTGCTTCAAACACTCTCTCCTAAACGGTCTTGGCCAATTTGAAAAATATTTGCAGAAGTCCTGGATGAAGCTCTACTAAAGTTGATAATGTTCTGCGTCCATCGCATGAATTAGGTCACAGGAGCTAAAAAGATTTTAAAAATGAACTTTAAAAAATCTTCTTCTTGAACCCAAGGCTCAGTCCTTTTGATTTTTGGTATGTAGCATGATCTTTGACTCTCTACCAGGATTGTACAAATTTGACACTGGGTCATCAAATTGGCCCCGCCCAGGGGTCACTTGATTTCACATAGGCTAATATAGGAAAAACTTGAAAATAATCTTCTCTCCAAAACCCCAAGGCCTAACCTTTTATTTTTATGGTTTAGCATCTTATGGGCCACTACCAAGATTGTACAAATAGCCCTATGGTGATAAATGACCCCGCACATGGTCACTTGTTTTACATAGAGTTATATAGAAAAATCTATAAAAATTTCTTTTAATCCATAAGCCTAGAGCTTAGATATTTGGTATGTAGCATCATCTTATGGGCCACTACCAAGATTGTACAAATCATAGCCCTATGGTGATTAAATGGCCCGCACAGGGCATCACTTGTTTACATAGAGTTTATAGAAAAATCCTTAAAAATTTCTTCTATGAATCCATAAGGCCTAGAGCTTAATATTTGGTATGGCAATCATCTTATGGGCACTACCAAGATGTACAAATCATAGCCTATGTGATAATGACCCCGCACCAGGGGTCAACTTGTTTTACATAGAGTTATATAGGAAATCTTAAGAATAATCTTTTCTATAATCCATTTAGGCTAGAGCTTGATATTTGGTATGTAGCATCATCTTATGGGCCATACCAAGATTGTTTCAATCATTAGCCCTAATGTTAATTAAATGACTCCCGCACAAGGGGTCACTTGTTTTACATAGAGTTTATATGGAAATCTTAAAAATCTTCTTCCATGAATGCATAAGGCCTATGCTTAGATATTTGGTATGAATGCATCATTTATGGGCCACTACAAGTTGTACAATCATAGTCCCTATGGTTGATAAATGACCCGCATCAGGGGTCACTTGTTTTACACAGAGTTATTAGGAAAATCTTAAAACATCTTCTCTATGAATCCATTAGGCTAGAAGCTTGATATTTGGTTGTAGCATTATTCATGGGCCACTACCAAGATTGTAAAACATAGACCAATGGTGATAAATGACCCACACTGGTCACTTGTTTTACATAGAGTTAAATAGGAAAATCTTAAAAAAATCTTCTTCTATGAATCAATAAGGCCTAGAGCTAAGATTTTTGGTATGTAGTAGCATCTAATGGTTCATTACAAAGATTTTCAAAGTCTTGGCCCTACGGTGATAAATGACCCTGCGCCCAAGTCTTCTCTGAAACCATATAGCCCATTGCTTAGATATTTGGTGTGTAGTATTGTCAGGGGTAAAATGTTTTAGATTAAGTTATATCAGAATCCTTGTCTGTTTAAAAACCTTGACATCAGTTGAAGCAATGGTACTCAGGTGAGCGATTCAGGGCCATCATGGCCCTCTTGTCATAGTTAATTTTGGATTGACTGGTGAGAATCTGAAAGAGGGCGTGTTCAAGTCGGACATGTGAAGCAACTTGTCACCAGGTGCCGGGTTAGTATCAGGAGTGTCCTTATCATTTTCCAAGTCCATGTCTTGTAGCGCAATTGCAGCCACTTTCTGCGAGATGTGATCCTCCTCCTCGTCACTGTCACTGATCTGCAACTAGCCGGAGGTGTGTCTGGTTTCTCTGCCATCTCTTCATCTGACCAGTTGTCGAACAGTTGAGTAGGGATGCTGTCCTCAAGTCCAAGGTCCTGACTGTCCTCCTGTACCGTCTCATTTAAGTTAACCCTATGGTTCCAGTTCCTAATGTCAGTAGTTTCCCTGAGACATTTGGTATATCTTTGGACACGTCTTCATGTCTTCCTCATCAATGCTGTGGTCAGTTTCTGATTCTGTCTTGGGGATGGCCTTAAAGACCTCCTGGAAGTAGCCATAATTGGGTATCTTGCGTTTTTTGTTTTCCTGCAGTAACTTGGAAGGTCTGAGGGCACTGTATCTTAGCATGCGATTTTTGAGTGGTTTACAGTCGTTCGTCACATACCTCCATATGGGAAGGTTAGATGTGAGAATACATGGCTTTCTGTCCATAAGTACTGGCTGCTGATTTTTGTGTCGCCTGCATAGCATGGCAGACACATAGGGATCACTTTGTCCGTCGTCGTCGTCGTCCGTTTCTTGTCCGGAGCATAACTCGAAAAGTATTTGAGGTATCACCTTGAAACTTAAAAACATGGATAGATCACATTGAGGTGGAGTGCAGTGCACAAGAATGATAACTCTGACTTTCGTATTTTCTGAGTTATTGCCCTTTGTAAATTTTCAGACTTAATTTTTGTCTGGGGCATAACTCGAAACGTATTTGAGGTGTTGACTTGAAACTTCATAGATCTCAATGGTCTGAGTGCAGTGCACATGAATGATAACTCTGTTTCTCTTTTTCCTTGAGTTATTGCCCTTTGTTGATACTCAGACTTCATTTTTGTCTGGAGCATAACACGTGGAGTGCATTGTGCAAGAATGATAACTGTTGTATTTTTGGAGTTATTTCCCTTTGTTTATTTTTTTGGATTTAATTCTTGTGTGGTGCATAACTTGTAAAGTATTTGAAGTGTTGCCTTAAACATTTATAGTAGATAGATCTCATTGGTCTGAGTGCAGTACACAAGAATGATAACTCAATAATGATAATGATGACTACAAACTTGCAACATATATATAATTACCGTCATAAGTGCTTAATGAAGTCATAATTTTTCTTACAGTTAATGTTTTGAATTCATAGTCATTCTGACACTCCTCTGATGAAGACTGTATAGTCGAAAGTGCTCGGGAAAATTATTACATATTGCACTGTTTGAATATTTTATTCCCCCCCCCCCCAAAAAAAAAAAAATATATATATATATATATATATATATGTGTGTGTGTGTGTGTGTGTGATTTGGTGTTATTTTGTACCTCACAAAATAGATTATGCTTTATCAATAATTTGTCAAAGATCGATTTCTAGTCAATTCTTTCATCAACATGCTTAAATGCAGGCGACACAAGTGTTCCGAGGAACACCCACATCTAGTTTATGTTTACATACATGCTTTCGCCCCCAACACATTCTTAAATAACTCGCTCTGATCTGCACTGCCTATTGTCAACTCGTTTATCATAATGAGGGGCTTTGTCGGGCACGCATTGAACGCAAACTCTTTCGAGTTTATCATGCTGCCAGCGTCCAGTAAGTTTTACCTGCGTTTGAACCGCCCTCGAGGCAGAAAGTGTTGACCTTGTTAAGTTTGGAAAAGAGGACTGCGTATAACCTGAGTAAGAACAAGTCTGGGTCTAAATTCTGCTCAACGCACCATTGCATGAACATGTACAAATTGTCATGTAGTCCTCATCTTTCTCTAGTGGCTTTTCAAAGTCTATGAATATGTCACAGTACTTTCTTTTGTCCATTTGGATTTTCATGTTTTTTTCTTCTATCGCTTGGCGATAGATCCTGTTTTATTCCCTGTGTCTGAACATGTGTAACATTGTCTGTGCGTCGTCTTCGCTGCCACTTTTTTTAGCGACTTGTATAATTTAAATTTGTCAATCTTATTGTACTTGGTGATGAAGTCAAGTAACAGGTCACAGTTAGTTTCCATGGCAGTCTTTTTCACTGGAAACTTTGGGGCATGTCTGGGTGTGTCGGTTGCTTCGTCTGGTTTGGACATGATGTAGTTTAACAGAGTGTTATTGTTCGTGCCTGCAAATGTTTTTGGACTCTTGATCATATATCTCGCAAAGTTCGCCTTTAGCTTGACCTTCTGTGCCTTCACTGTCCCCTTGACCTTTTTCATAGTGTCAACTAACCTCCAGTAACCATAGTTGTTGAAGAACGGCTCACGTGTTTGCATGGAGACCAGTATGTGCATATGGAAGCTGTGGAAATGACAATTAACATCCTCGTCGCCATCGTGCCAGGCCATGGCAGACAAGCGAGTGTTAAGGAAGGACTTGATTACATTGAGAGTGTCAAATGTTAGTTTTTGTCTCTTTCAACTCATTCATCGTAGCTATTGGTGTCATTTGTACACTGCCTCACTTCTCAGAACATCCTGCATGAACGGGATATAGTTAACCATGTAGCTCCCATCATCTCGTCGTCATTTTCTGTCTTTGTCATCAGTTGCAATTTGTACTGGTAGGATAGCTTGTTTGTCAATTCCGTTTGGTAAGTCTATCAGTATAATCGAGTACCAGTCCTTCTCTTCAACGTCTGCGTTTGTGTACAGTTTAGCTTCCATCATCCTTTTTTTTGCGCTTGCTCCCTGTAACAGAGTAAGTCGTGTTTAGCGGTTGACCTCCGATAACAATGTCATTTTGTCGTCTCTTTCTAATACTACCACTCTTTTTTTAACGGCATTTTTGTACGTCCTGAACTGTCTCTCTAGTTTTGGCTGTCTGTCGTCTTTAATGGCATCCAATTCAGGTAGCCATGTCATCTTGATGTTGTGTAAGCCTCTAGAGACTTCGGTCGCAGTCTGTGTCACGAGTTGGTGATGTGGTCAATCGTGTCAGTCACGTTGTTTGCTATCTGTGTCGCGTCTCTTATTGTCGCAGTTATTTGGTTAATCTTTGACACATTATCTGACACTAAGTTTTTGGCTGTGTTAGCTATTGCCAATGCACTTGATATGGACGATAGTCCGTTTGCCATTGTTGTGAACCAGTCTGGGTCGTTATGTCCTTTCAGTCTTTCTAGGTCATTCTTTATGTTTATGATCATGTTGTCTATGTGGAACACTGTCTGATCTATGTGTGCTTTGTACTGTGTGAGGTTGTCTTCCTTTGACCTGAGTGCATCTAATTGGTTCATCTTTATGTTTATCTTTGCTATGTTTCTTGTGTTTTGAGTATTGTCTGTCCGAGTGCTTCTATCTTCTGATCTATTCTGTGTATGGGTGCGTGTGTTGTCAGTTTGATTATGTCTCGTGGAATGAAGGAGAATGTCAGGTATACGGCCACTGTTGTCCACCATCTGTCAGGTGTCATCTGATCATCCCATAAGAACAGTATGTTTTTTGTGTTGTCTGATATCTTTACTATCCTGCATCTTTTTTTGACCATTCTTGTTTGCATTCTCGACGTCTCGTGAAAGTTTTCTTGTAAATGGTAGAATGATATGTTGTCAGTTCTTGCTACTTTGTACAGTTTCGTTATCGTCAGTTACCTTCGTCTGTACTGTCAGCTATGCCGCTGTCGTGAGTTGTGCTATGTCTTTCGGTGCGTCCGGATTCTGGTGTTTTGTTCGGGGATATACAATTGCATAGAATATTGCATCTGGGTCTGAGTCTAATCTGTAGTCTGATTCGTATCTCTGTTCGTTGATCTTTATGTATGTCGTGTGTAGGGATGGGCCGATGGATCGGACTATCGATTAATTGCAATGGTTATGAGGACGATAGTACTGCATCGATAGTGGTTTCTGACCATCGATAATATCGCCAATAGTGTTTCTGACTATCAATAGTTCAGTAATATATACACCTGACCACAAAGTCTATCTGTTAAGCAAAAGAAAAAAACCAACAAATATTCCCTAACGTTGCAGTTAAAAGAGTAATTCATATCGTGTCGGTTTTTAGGATTTGTTGCCAGTCTAATGTACATGTAAGGGATGGATATGGCTAAATCACTGACAAATGACGATAAAACTGACTCATAATTATAGCTTTTGAGTTCGAACAACAAATCAAAACAATCTCAATTTACAAGTCAATAACGTTTTCTTGAACTGTCTATAAAGTATAACACATTTTATTTTTGTATGTTTATATAACATGATTAACATTATAGCTGAAAATAAACATTATGTTTATGGCTGACGTGAGCATGCTATGGTTCTTGAACTATACCGTACCTGAAATAAACATCATGGCGACTCGCTCGCGTGACATTCAGTTTCAAATAGTTGAAAACAAAAGTGCAAAATCGGCAGTCTGGAAACATTTTGGGTTTATCAAGCTTTTGAATAATATCAATAACCCAGTTAAATTAAGTTTATATGTTATTAGTCAGAATTTGTTGGATATTTTTGTTTTTACTTTTGAATGAAGTTTATTTTTTCTTTACTTGAGATTATAGGGAGATTATATATATATATATATTTGACAAAGCTGTCAGTTGTGGATTTGAAAATAAAAACAAAGATAAAAAATGTTTTACTTAACTGATACATTTATTTCCCTTTTATAAGACATGAGTCAAAGGGTCATTGGTAAAGCAATAGTATCGCAATGCATGCATATTAACTGCAATATTAACTTCCATAGCAACATACTGACTATCGATAGCATCGCAATAGTCATTTTTGGGGTCAATGGTCAGCCCTAGTCGTGTGTTTTATGCTTATGCTGTCTTCTACGTGTGGTTGCCATATTTCCCATTCTTGTAGTGTTCTTGGGTGTCCTGTGAATGCGTTGTATTGCAGTATTACCTTTATTTGGTCTGGTGTGTAGTAGAAGTGTGCAAATATATGTTTGTCTTTGAGTCGTCCATTGTTGTCCCAATTCCAAGACATCTATTTCTCTCCGTATACCTCTCCCGTGCATGCACTGTAACTCTCTAAGTTTCTGTCTTGTGTGGCTGCTGTCTGTTCTTGTGGTACTACTGTGATTTGTGGTTTTGGTATTGTTGCGCTTATTTTTGTTGTGCCTGTTATGTATGAGACTGTCTGTGGGAAGATTGCCCTCTTGTCTGCTGACTTTAGTATTCCTCCCTCTATTCTGGCTTTCTTTACACCCTGTCTGTATTCTATGGCTGGGGCCCCTGTCTTTATCTTTATGGCATATCTTTGTGGTACGGGACTGCTTGCACCTGGTGGGTTGAATTCTGATGTGTCGTAGACTGAGTTATCTAGTGATGTGGTTTTGTCATATTGTGCTGTGAGTAGGTTGCCTGTCTCCTCTCTCACGTCTTTGTCACCTGCTTCCAGGTCTGGGTCTACACCTCCCTGTGTTCTGGACATACAGTCTGAGTCACCTCTGCCATTTGGAATGTTTATGTTTTTGTGACTGATGAATACCAATTTTTCTGATGCCATTTCCCATATGTCATCCTCTTTCATTGTGTCTTCTAAACCATTGACATTTAATGTGTAAAAACCCATGCTAGGTGATGTTCTTTATTCAATTTCACAACAGTATGATATTTTGATTTTTATGCTCACCGAAGGTGATACATATAGTTCGTCCCCATTGTCGTCTCGTCCACACATTTCCTTGTCCAGTTTTTATTATCCGGCTATTCGATTCTTGTCCGGGCTATTTCTCAGGAACTAATGGCTTGAATTCAACGAAACTTTATGGGAAGCTTTATTACCAAGAGAGATCGCATATCGTCGCATGACCGGTTCCTAATTTTTCAAGAGTTATGGCCCCTTGACTTTTCGGCCTATAGTCATGTTGCATGATTTGCGGGCTATTTCTCATGCTTAATTCAACGAAACTTTATGGAAGCTTTATTACCAAGAGTAGATACGCATATCGTCGGCATGACCTGGTTCCTCAATTTTTCACAGAGTTATGGCCCCTTGACTTTTCGGCCTATAGTTCATGTTGCATGATTATTGACTGGGCTATTTCTCAGGAAATAAAAGCCTTAATTCAACGAAACTCTATGGGAAGCTTAATTACCAAGAGTAGATACGCATATCGTCGGCGTGACCTGGTACATCAATTTTTCACAGAGTTATGGCCCCTTGATTTTTCGACCTATAGTACATATTGCATGAATCTTGTCTGGGCTATTTCTCAGAAAATAATGGCTTGAATTCAACGAAACTATGGAAAGCTTTATTACCAAGAGAAGATTTGTATATCATGGGGGTAACTTTGTCCCTCAATTTTTCACAGAGTTATGGCCCTTTGACTTTTATGCAAATGGTATATCTAGTATGATTCTTGTCCGGGCTATTTCTCAGGAATTAATAGCTTGATTTCAACAAAACTTTATGTGAAGCTTTATTACAAAGAGGAGATGCGCATATCTTTGGCTTGACCCAGTTCCTACATCCTCCCTCCCATTGACCAAGGTCTTATTTGTAACAATGACGTTCTTCGGGGAGCATCTGTCAGTTCTACTGACTTTCTTGTTGCAATAATGTTTATGGTCCCCATTTCACATAAGTATGGTGCAACTTTTATGAGTATGGGTAGTGTTTCGTCAAGGAAATTGTGATTGACTAGTGTTGCGTAATTTGCTTCTATGTCTCCTGTTGTTGTAGGACATTTCCGCTGCTTGAACTTGTTGGTGAAGGGCACGTCGTACAGCTCTGTACTGTTAAAGTTTCCTATGGGATACCATCTACAGTCTGCGCTCTCGTATTTCTTCTCGTGAACCTTGACCATTCCCGGGACCATCTCCTCTATTCTCAGCATGCCATTCTCGTCATTGATTTTCTCCCCTGCCATCTCATTGACCTTGATCTTTTGATTGTCATTGGCCTTTTTGAATACCCGCCCCAAATCTATGATACATCTCTTCAATAGTGCATTGTCAAGGGATGTCGGATCTGGGACCCTAAGGAAGTTGTTTTGTGAGTATAGGTTTTCCCCTGCGTTCTTTGGTCTAATTGCCCTCATTGTCCAGAATCTCTGTGGGTCTGTTCCTATCATGACCTTGGGTTGACTGATGAACTGTGACTGTACTTGTGATGCATCTGTGGGTGAGGCTGTCTGTTGTATTGGTGTTATGTCACTGATCATGCAACTGTGTTGTTTAAATTCTCCAACTGCTTGCGTGTAGGATTTCATTGAACCAGTCTCTGGGTACCACTGATGCTCTGCATGTGTCGTATGGAATGTATTGCCAGCCTATGTCATAGGCCCTTAGGGGGTTGGGGGTACCTCGTGGGGTCAGAGGGTACCCCCATATGGGGGCCAGGGGGTACCCTGATAGGAGGGTACCCTATGGTGGGTACCACCCATACACTTAGAAAATAATTTTAACTGCTGAAAATAGCTTACTTTATGCAGCTAATTAACAACTGATTAATGACCTGTTCGAACGAAGTGTCGGTCAGTTTTCACACCTACCCGAGTGACACCTGTTGCTTACACGCGTCCGCCATTATATTGTCTGTAATCAGCCTATTAGCATGCCATCCGAGACGTTGATTGTTGCAAACTGACATGAAGCTTACAATCGAGTTTGTTTGTTACAAAGATTAATGAGTGATTTTATGTCAAAACTTAATAAGCAGCAATATAAATATTGGTCTCCAGGTCTGACTTATTATTCCATTCTACTTCATGTTAATACGAACATATAAATCTAAGACTACTACAAATACAATTTCATTGAATATCTAATAGCAATATTCTGAGAAATTCAGTGAAGGACCCAGTTTACCTGGGGGGATAACTGGATCAGAATTTTATTAGTTATTTTTTCCTAGTAACCTTGTGAAGGGCCCGGGTCATCTGGGAGGATAACAGGGTAGGAAATGGCAAGTGAAAAGAGGGGAGTGAAGAGAAAAACACAGACCATAGAAGTGAAATACAATCCTATCATTGATGTTGAGAAGGGAAGACAAAAGATAGTAATTGCCAAAGAACTGGGAATTAACCTGGTTACATTGTTTTCGGCAATACATACTAAAACACAACATAAACAAACGAGTGAGCACATACATAAAGGGATTCTCAATCGTCAATATGAAAGATGTGATGGAACGAAATACGCGATGGAACAAAATAAATGCGTTTCCCAGGGCTACTTCGTACCATCACGAATGGACTGTAGAATTACAGTCAAACTTGTATTAAGCAGCCACCCAAGGGAGGGGCCACAGTTGGCTGCTTATGCCATTTTTGACAGAACTTGTAAATGTATGTATGTATGTATGTGCTGACTGACTGATAACTCTGTTTATTTAAGGGTCCGTCTGCCTGCTCGGCTCTGTGGGCGGACCCCGATGTATGTATGTGTTTATTTTTACTTTTTTATATGTAAATTATACCTGTACACCAACACTCTCTCTCTCTCTCTCTCCATCTCTGAATAAATTGAAAAAAAGTAAATATTTACACTTTAATAACAAAAAACTAATTATCATAGATAAACATGTATTTTAAAAAAGTTAAATACTTGTACTGCATATAATGTACATGTCTTGCTTCAAGCAATATCACGCAACCTTTAACTCATACTGCATACATGAATTTCTTAGATGAAATATGAGTATTCTCTTAATTTAACACAATGATGTTTTGTTTGATATCGCCAATTCACTTTGCACTAAAGTCTCTGTGGAAACACTTTTGGCCATTCGCATGTCTGTGATAAGGTCCTCCATGTCCAAGGCACAGTCAAACAGGGTTTTTTGTCCTTTCTCCAGGGCCATTTCCTTAATCCTGTCCAGAAACAAACTGGCATCTGTAAGCGATCGTGTCCTGATTTTCCTTCTCCTGTGGCTCTTCTTCTTCATCATCTCTATCCTCACTGACAGTCTCAGATCTCATGAGCTGTCTTGTCCCATTTACTCATGTCATTGTCACATGTTTCAAATTCTGCATCAAGGTCAACTAACTCCTGAATATCACAGTCAAACACATCCCTAGACATCTTGTGCAGTGATAGCGGTAGTTCATCCACATCGATTCCACTGATCTTTCCTGTGTGTCCTCACATGCATTTTTACGCTCGACAGTTGACTTGGAGCCACTTTTGCTGAAACATTTCACTATTGTTGATGTCTCTGTGTCCCTCCATGCATGGTCGATCCAGTTGATGGCCTGCAGCACATTCATGTCCTTCACAATCTCTGGGCCTGTCTTTTTTGGGTACTGAGGACATGCTGATGTTGGTGCTTTCGGTACTTAAGTTTCAGTGTTTGGATTATTCCCTGATCCAGAGGCTGACTCACTGTAATGTTAGCTGGCATAAACTGAACCTTCACATTTTTCAAGGTGACATGAGGATGTGCTGGGGCATTGTCCAAGAATAGTGTAGACCCTTCCTACCATTCATCCTTCTGTCAAACCACCTCAATCAATCATCACAAATTGCAGTTGTCATCCAGGCTTTCTTGTTGTAATATCTGACTGGCAGCTGGTCTGGTGTCATTGACTTAAAACATCCCGGTTTCTTTGATTTACCAATCATTACGGGCTGTATCTTCTCAGAGTGCAACTGTAATCCTTTCCTTAGAGTGCTTTCCCCAGCACATGTTTCACCTTTCTTGAAGAAAGTGTTTCTGGTAGTGTCTCTGTAGAAGAGGCCCGTTTCATCCATGTTGAATGTCTGATGGCTTGTAATCTTCACACAGTGTGGGTAGCTTTTTCATACAGTCAGAAACCACATCCATGTTGACTGCTGTGCGTTCACCTGACTGTTTCTTCAGTACGATGTTGTGACGTCGTAAGAAACGGTCTAACCATCCCGTTGATGCTTTGAAATCTACAAGTCCCAGATCATTGCTGAACTTCAATGCCTTCTCTCTCAGAAGTGGGCCAGACACAGGAACTTGTCTTGATGTTGTGTCGTAAAACCAGCGGTAACAGAGATTGTTGATTTCATTGTTGGGTGTTGATCAGCGAGATCTCTTTAGTTCTAAATTCTCGCTCTCAAACTCTTCAAGCAGTTCCCGTTTTCTTTTTGATATATTCTGGATCTGATTCCGGTCAACATTAAACTCAGTTGCAATTATTCTTGAGCTTTTCCCAGCTTCGAGAATCTTTGATCAAGCAATCAATAAAAAACACCTTTAATACTCACAAAAGATAAAAGATGTCCGCATATAATTATGCATTCATAATTCCAACATTAACACCATCAGCGATTATCTCATCAGCTGAATATAACTCGTCATAACTGTTTATATATGTGATGCACATTTCATCAAACTTCAAACTATGCATAGATAATGGCATTTGAGGTAATTGAAACACTAATTGTTGGTTAATTTATTGAGTCAATAATACGCAGTGGAACCTCACGATTAAGGTCACGTATGGGACCGGGCACAAGTGGCCTTAATTCGAAATTTGGCCTTAATAGCAAGGTGTGTGTTATGTGAGTTTTGTGTAATCAGTTGATTATTCAAATAAGTCATTAAATAATAAGCCATTTAATTTTTTTTTTATCTTTATTTAAATACAACAAAAGAAATATAAAATAGATACAATAAAAATAACATGCAACTACACAAAAGCTGCAAAAGAAATCATATCATACATGTACATGTTTACCCATTATCTCAGTAGGAATATTGACTAACTGTAGCTCAGATTATTCACAGTATGTACTGTATACTTAATTTAGTTCAGTAAATCAATATTCACAAACTATGTATTTTAAAGTTTTATCACTGAATGCCTTTTTAAGTGATAATTAGAAGCACATTATCAGAAGCACATTTGAATAAACAATTCCTAATTTGTTCCAGTTTTCTTTGGCCTACTTAGCACTCATATCATTTTTTTCAATTTTTTAATCACTGTTCAACTTTGTGATTGTAGTCTGAGTGGATGAAACCATCACCTTTAGCTGCTGCGATTCAATCTCCTCCTGGATGCCTCTTAGCTTTTCACTTACACTGCCCATGTTGTTAGCCAAGAGGAACGCATTCAGGTCTTGTATCATCTTTGGGCCTCCTGACAGTTCTGTATCCTGGTCGCTCCTCAGATTCCTCCACGTCATCGTCCGACTCAATAGCTTCGCAGTCCCTAGTCCTCATCTCCTGCACCAATTCTACCTCCCAGTTATCATCAGAATCTGCATTCACGGGAATGTCTCTATCTAAATCGACAAACTCCTCAGCTGTCATTGTGCAGGTCATCTCCTGTTGTGCAGATCTCATCATTTCTACCAGCTGGGAGATTGGTGTGATGTCGTCCTCGTCATCTACCATGGATTCTGTCATCCCTGCCTTCGCAAAACATTTGATCACTGTGGAGGCCTTCACATCTTTCACTGCTGCAGACACCCAGTGAATAGCATCAAGAACACTGATGTTCTTAGCTACCTTTTCCACGATCTCTGAATCATCGATGCGGGCTATCATTGAATGCAACTGCCTCTTCCTATAATGCTCCGTATAACAGTCTTAATGATACCCTGGTCCAGAGGCTGGAGGTGAGATGTTGTGTTAGCTGGGAGAAACAGCATCTTCACATTGGACAGCTCAAGTAAATGTGGATGGGATGGGGCATTGTCCAAAAGAAGGAGGACGTTCCTGTCAGCTGAAGGACTGTCTGTGAATATTTCTGTATTCATCAATGCTTTGGCATTGTATTTTCATGTCAAAGGCAGAGAAGCCGTGTCCACATTCTTGAAACACCTGGGTTTCGCACATTTGCCAATAACAAGTGGCTTTTCAAAGGCACGATTCACATTAACACACAAAGCTACAGTCAGTCTTTCTTGCGCCTTTTTCCCTCCCTTAAACTGATCACCGCGAATAGCCAGAGTCTTGTTAGGAAGAGCTCCGTAGAATAGACCTGTTTTGTCCATGTTGAAGATGTCATCTGATGTGTAGCCCTCTAGTAGAGTGGGAAGTCGCTCCTTCCAATTGTCCACAGTGGCAGCAGACACACTACCAGCTTCCCCACATACATTGGCTAACTGTATGTTATGTCACTTCCTGAAGCATGATAACCAGCCTTTAGATGCCTTGAAATCGTCAGTGGAGATGCCGAGATCCTCAGCATAAGAGAGAGCCCTCTCCTGAAGCATGGGTCCTGATAGTGGCACACCCTGAGACCACTTCCTCTAAAACCACTCCCAATGCTTTCCAATGCCAAACTGTTCAGCTAGAACATGATGAGATTTACCATGGCTATCATTAATCTATGAAATTTTGTCTTTGAGAGAAAGTTCTTTACGTTTCTTACTCATGGTTTTGATACAGTGAACGTAAGAAATGCAAAATGAATTCTGAATGCATTTCATGAAGTGCACATTATTTATAATCATGTTTTTCTCACTTTTGATATGAATATTTACTAATTAGCTATAAAGTTTATAAAACAGACGTGCCGACTATTAATTACCGCTTTTGATAAAGGGATTCATTAACGTCCCATTTTTTGAAACAAACTGACACCTGGACCTGTTGTCAGTTTGTAAATGTCAGGCACGTGAAACACACAGACTGGTTTGCAAAATACTGAGACATAACTTACGACGGTATTTCACATAACCAGTCAGATAAAAAATCGAAAGTGTTATCGCCCTTGGACAGGTGCCCGCTTTAGCTAGGTTCATTTTGCACTGTAAACACCGTTTGGGACCAAAAATGGTGCTCGCATTTCGCAATAGCCAGGTGCCCACATTATTGAGTTTTGCAGGCAAATAAACATATAGCAAAGCGATCTGGACCGCGAATTTTGCCCGTAATTAAAAGTTGCCCGTATTTTTGTGGTGCCCACTAAGTGAGTTTCTACTGTATACAACTTTCATTTTTGGTATGCATATTCATCTTGACAAGACCTATCCAGACATATGCAAATATTTCACCTATTGACCTTGACCTTTGACCTTATTTTACTTTTGAATACATTAAAATGCCTTCATTTCTAAACCATTGTCAACAGGACACTGATATTTTACATGTGAATTCCTTGTAGCAACACCGTTCCATTGAACCTTGAACTTTGACCTATTTTTTAAATGTTTAACAAAAACTTTAAAGTTGGCCGTAATTTCTTCACTATTTGACATAAAACTTTTTTGGTATTCATATTCATTTTGCAAGGGCTATTCAGATATACCTCAATATTTCATCTATCGACTTTGACCTGTTTTTACTTTAACTTTTGAAAACTTTAAAATGCTGTCATTTCAGAACTGTTACAAACAGAGCACTGATATTTCACATGTGAATTCCTTGTGGCAAGTCCTTTCCATCAATGTTACACTATTGGACTTTTGATCTTGACTTTTGAACTTTGACATATATTTGAAATGTTTAAAAAAAAACTTTAACGTTGGCTGTAATTTCTTAACTATTTGACATAAAACTTTTATTTTTGGTATTTATATTCATTTTGCAAGGGCTATTCAGATATACCTCAATATTTTATCTATCGACCTTGACCTTTGACCTATTTTTACTTTAACTTTTGAAACAATATTTCATCTATTGACCTTGACCTTTGAACTTATTTAACCATAACTCTGGACAAGTTTTAAAATAGATATATCTCTGTTATTTTTCAATATTTTTTTTTTTAACTTGTATACTGGTTTATCATCATACGAACCTGTGCAGGTGTGATTTTGGCTTTGATCTTAAGGCAGATAAAAAAAAAGAGCATTTTTTTTATTTTTTAAAATGTCTTTAAATTTTACAGTTTTGTGTTGGTTATCAAAAACTCAATGGACTATTAATTGTGATTTTTTATTTACATATTTTATGTCTTGGTGTTGTATACATTCTTTTCCATGCTTAGGTCAAGGTCAAAGGTCAAATTTAAAGGGTATGGTACTTCAACCTTGCATTTAAAGGTTTACATTTTTAGCTGGCAAAAACAGATGAGCGCTGGCACCTGCATGTGTTGCTCTTGTTTCTTTTCCTAACATATCACATGTCGAACGAATAAGTACAATGCATACTCTTTAATTCAAGATGAATTAAAAAACAATACTTCTAGGTTTTACATATATACTTGATAATCTCTTCTCTAAATCTGCTAACTAAACCCTTTACTTTATAGACTCTATCTGACGAATTGGCAATCAGAGCAGACCCAGATCAAACATGGTCTTCTACAGGAGCTATCAGGGTCTCCTCTGTTTTCTCATACAATAGTGTAGCTCAAATTCTGACACAGTCTGCAGAGCAAAGAAAAATCCACTGTTTCATATACCAGTTCAGTTAATGTATATTCATCATATCATAAATTTGTACATGAATATTCATGAGGTAAAGGGTTAAGGTAAAGTCACACAATTGAAAATTATGTCAGTCACATCACTGAAAGTTACAGGAGCCTGGTTTTGCCTGGCCCCCACTTTAAATGCCCTTGAGATGAGAAAATACTGTTAAACTGCTGAACATAGACATCATCAGCCAAGCTCCACCCATCAACAGATGTTTTGCTCCCTTATGCTTGGTACATCCTCGCAGTGGTGGGGCAGGTAATGATGACCAATCACTACCTTGTCTACAGTGGATGCCAAGTTGTTTCATTATGGCGTAATTATAAAGCCAACTGGATGATAGTTCAACTGTCTTCCCTAAAGCTTGGACTGCATTAACTCTCAGTTAATGTTCCATTGCCTCAGCAGACATTCTAATCCTTAGTGAGGTCTTCACAAGATTTTGGCGACTGAATTCCCTTTTGCATTCAACAGTTAGCTGATACAGGTACCAGTAGGTATCTTCTAGCAGCTTCAATTCAGCTGTACTGATGGAAAGATATTGTCATTCTTAAAAGCAAGGTTGAGACTTACTCCCACAGACTCAGCAAATTTGACCAATTCTTCCAGATAACCAGATAACCCAACTGTACTAAGATATTCAGAGACAAAGTCAATGTCATAAGTCCTGTCAGACTGTGAAGCAGTGATAGGGGGTGAAGTGGTTGCTGAGAGCAGTTGTAACCACAGCATTTGAACAAAACCTTTCCAGCAGACTGGTAACCACACCAGTGAGGGACTGGTTACTAATAGACAGAGAGGGACTGGTTACTATTAGACAGAGCTTCTTTCTTGGTTTATCACCATTCCTGATGGTGGGACCATGAAGCTCAAACATCTTGAGACCATACGTGGCATCAAGTGTCTCTAGACTCAAACTCAACTCAACAATGGAGTAACCTCAGCAAAATTAATGTCATCCTTCTAAAACTTCTCACTCAAAACTGACAAATTCTTCCAAACCATGGAGTTAGCCACACACAGAAAAAAAGCATGTGGTAGTGCCTTCTTACCTCCTTCCTCTGGTAACAGGGCTTAAACCAAAGCAGCACAATTCTGCAAAGTAGAATCCATTGAACCCTAGAAACATAACCATCTAGCATAGAATACCTCCGTACTGACTCAATGACCTCAAGCCTGTAGGTGTTTTAGGAGAGAAGTGGAGTGGGGCCTCTGTGGCCGAGAGGGTAAAGTCGCTGACTTTAACACTCACTCAGCAGCCCCTCACCGCGTGGGTTCGAATCCCGGCAGGGTCATTCGGATTTTCATGTGAGGAAGCCTTCCATTTGACTTGCGGTAGGTCGGTGGTTCTACCCGAATGCCTCCGTGCATTGGGGGTCTTCCTCCACCTTTAATTAATTGGACGTCGCTAAATGACTGAAATACTGTTGAAGCAACGGTAAACTCAAATAGTCAAGTCAGAGAAGTGGAAATATTTGTGTATGAAATTTAATATTTCCTGAAACTAGATCAAAAAGGAAATCCTATCAGCCCTATTACAACAGCTTAGAGCTAGCCTATATGACATACAGTGGGTAGCAGGAATAACCAGACCCGGTGACCAAACCTGACTTGTCACATTCCATAATCACAGCTTCCTTAAAGCTTGAGGACATCAATACTCTTTGAATCTATCATGATTCTGAAAAGAGCAGAATGGATACTGTCAGCAGTTGCCCTATCCAACTGTGTTATGTATATCCAGAAAATATATAGAAGGATGAACCTGGTCAAAGTTACCATACTCTATATTTCTTATGAAGCAATTAAATTCTGATGAACAGATGTGTCAGATGACTCATCTACCATGAACTAAAACCATCAGATTTCTTTTTACTTTCCCTACCAAGTCCACTTCTAAATCATTTACAATAGCAGAAAGAAAGTTGGCAATACTGTGAGAATATGTAGTATGATTGCCAATCATGAGGTCCTTCAACTGCTCACTTCCCTGAAAATGCAATAATGCTAGTTCAATTTAAAGAAAAAATATTCAGTTTCTCTACTGTGTGGATTATGTTTTAAGATTAAGTTGATATAACCACATTGTGACTTAATCACTTTAGCCTATCTAAACCCCTGCTGAATCAGTTCACATAAGATTTCCAGATTTACGTGTTCATATATGCCTGCACTAGCTTCAGGTTTGATGTCTTTAATCACACACTTAATACCTTTAGCAATAATTCTAGATTGCTCACTGGAGCACAGTGTGCTCAAGTTGAGCTATTGGGATCACCTTCCATCCATCATCAACAATTTGATATATATAAAAGACATCTCTGAAACCGCTGGGTAGAAATTGATGAAACTTGGCATGAAATATCCTTGGGTGAACCTCCATAAAAATTGCAAAAAAATAAACCTGCTCTGCATTCAGTTAACCATAACACTAAGCAGGCTCTTTCAGACTTTTTTAACTACTCATTATCCACTTGTACATTTTAACACTCACAAATATGTTTGATCTTGCATGCAGGAAGAGAGTACAGTCTAACCTCCCAAGAGCAAACACTGTTCGGACAGAGGTGAAGTGTGTGTTGTAGAGAGGGTGTTGTTCTAGAGAGGTAGACCAAAAATCACAGAAGAGTAAATATTTTTTTCTTTCCCTCCCATAATACTAATAACTCTTTATATAAGTGTGTGTGTGTGTGTTCATACATATGTATTATTTTTTTTTACAGTTTTCAACTTGTTTCTTTCAAAATTCAACATCTTTCTTTCTCTCTATCTATCTGATTCTCTCACTCTCTGTCTCTCATTATCTTCTCTGTGTATGTGTGCATGTGTGTTGAGTTATACATAACAAACAGTCTAAAGTTGCACTCAAACTTGAAATGAGAAATAAACACAAATACTGTATATCTGTTTTTATTACATTTAAATATAATTTGCAGGAAAAAAAAATTAGTACACAAAGTCATGTAATTTGGTTCATAATTTCTGTGAGGACATTTTTTTCAAAATCTGATTTCAAGATTTGAGTCATATCATATTCATTTTATACACTACACCCTTGAAAAGGTCACTTATTTTACTTTGTGCCGACATGCCCTGAATTGTCATTTCTATAATCACAGACTCAACATCCATTAACGAGTTCATTAACTGTGCATGCCCTTTACTGCTAGCCAATCCTTTCATTTTAGCTACAAAGTCAAGAGCTTCACTTAATGAACACAGTTTCTCCCTACTGTCCTCTGACTCATGTTCACAGTCACTATCCTCATCATCTCCAGCATTCTCAGCATCAGCACTCAGTAGTTCACAGGCAGGTTTGTTCCAGTCAACAGTTTCATAGTCACATGTTGGAACTTCCTCACTGATGAGATTGTTCACTGATGTCCCATAGATGGATTCAGCACGTGCCAACACTGACAGAGGAATGTTGTCATCATCATCATCATCAGTCTCAGCATCACTACTACATTGCACTACTTTGCGAACCTTGTCAAATCCACATTTGTCAAAGCATTTAACAATTGTCGACACATCAACGTCTTTCCAAGCTCTATTAATCCAAAAGATTGCATCCAGAACTGTAATGGACTTCAGAAGTTCTGTACCACTCAATGGTGAATCTTCCATCAAAGCAATGATGTGTTGACTTTGTAGCTTGAAGAATTTCAATTTCAGCGACTGAATAATGCCCTGATCCATGGGCTGCACAACAGATGTTGTATTTGGAGGAAGGAACACAAGTTTCACATTTTTAAGTGACAGAGAAGGGTGTGACGGTGCATTGTCCACAAACAAGATGATCTTACGTTGCTGTTGACGCATTTTCCTATCCACCCCCTTCACCCAATCCTCAAACAGACGACTGTTCATCCATGATTTCATGTTATGATTGTATGTCACTGGAAGTGAATCAACACTGACACGACTAAAACACCTAGGTTTACCAGACTTCCCTATAACTAGTGGCCTAAGTTTTTCCCCTGTCATACTAGCACACAATGCAACTGTAATCCAGTCCTTTGCACATTTACCTCCAACACACTCTGTGCCAGACTCTGTAAATGTTGATCTCTTCCCCGACTTAAAAAATAAGCCCGTCTCGTCCATATTGAAAATATCTCTTGGCTCATATCCGTCACATATATTTGGCAGTTTATCCTTCCAATCTGTCAAAACACTTGTGTTAACATCACCCCTTTCCCCACACATTATTTTAAACACAATATTCCGTCGTTTGAGGAATTTCTCTAACCAGCCATTAGATCCCTTAAATTCTGTTAATCCAATTTCACTGGCAAATTTTCGGGCACGTTCCTGAATCAGAGGTCCTGTCACACTTATTTTCCTAGAATTTGCGTCATTTATCCATTTAACGAGAAGTTCATCCAGGTTTTCGTTGGAAGATATGGTAACCTTCTGGCGTTTCCTATCCGGATTGGAATGCTCATACTCCTGGAGAAGTTCAAGTTTCCTCTTTTTGCAGTCCTGAAAATAAACAAGAAAAGATATTAGAACATTATAAAAAAAAAGGCTGATCATTTGATAATAAATTTATAAAATGTTATCAATTTGGGACAATTCATTTTCATTCTGACTTTGTTTCGAATGCAATGCAAACAATCTTCCGTGAGACTTTGTGACATTTGTCTCAGTATTATGGTAACAGTACTAGTATCCAAAACAGATTCGTTTATTTTATTTTTTTATTCCAAGTTTTCAAAGGCAGTTTAATTACCTGAATTTGGGTTCTCCCACAACCAAACTGATCAGCAACTGCCTGGGCAGTTTTTCCAGATTCGAGTAATTTAATAGCATTTTCACGCTGTTCTAGAGTCAAAAATATCTTTTTCCGTTTCGTAGTAGCCATTACGAAGTCGAATTTTCAACTGTAACATTAACTGGAGAAATTTAGTATAAATGCTACATCAGTTCTTAATTACATTTACTCATTAACGGCATCAAAATTATGATTTCAAACTGAAAACGGAACCCTTTGCATACATTGTACACCTTCACTAATTAGCAGATTTAATTTTTCGCAACTTCAGTCATGAACGGCCGGCGAGTAATCTCTACTGAGATCCGCTCCGGTTATATTTTTCGTTCTGGCCTCCGCACATTATGTTTTACAACGAATCAACTAGTACATAAAGTGCAAACATCTTCTGCAACTGACAATTGACGCTTCACTGGTCGGTGTCCACAACTGTTCGATGGCGGTAGATGACTGATACTTTCTTTAGCAGACCAGTTAACCGTCTCCGTAACTGTTAACAGAAAATGAAAGGATTAAGAACAAATGAAAATACCAATAAATTGACTTAAATGGATATCTGCAAGTTATATATATATATATAGCGACTAGTATTTATGTTTTTTCTTAAAGAAGGCAAACTTGTGCCGAAATATTGAATAAGAGTGATTTTAAATATTTACCAGTAATTTTTTTTTGTTACAACGCACTTATTATAATTTAGAATATATTAAAATTGTATTATGATGTCATCATTGATAATTACCTGTCCCATGCTGCAAACAGCTTGGCCTGGGTCTCCCTGTGTCTTGATCGCTGGATTCGTCGCAGGCTCATTTCTCCCACCAGATATACCTGGTCATTGACGTCCCGGGCCTCCTGGTGCAGGATCCGAACTAAGACGTAGAAGGATGGTGACTGGCCGGTCAGGTTGTTCAAGCGTCTGTGCCATCCTGAAACAAATAATTTTATGAATTGTACATGTATACGCATGACAAATAATTAAAATACCTTAATGCTAAACTGGCATTAACAGTAATGGACGAATGCGAATTTATGATTCTGTTTTATATTTTAATTAAATTTATTGCATATTTTTCTTTTAATTAAATTACATACCCTCTACGTCGTTGTTAGTCCGAACGGACTGCCCGTACACGTTCCACTCTTCGGTTGACCAGACGGAAGAGTTCATCCAGTGCCGATGGATGTATGCCATCAGGGGTTCGATGGCATCACTCTGGTTGAACTCCCTCATGGCATTGAATGTCTCACGGACGTGCTCCCACGGGATGAATGGTAGACTGAGGAGTTTCCGTAGAAAGGCCCTGGTACCTCGGTCTTCATGATACTGAGTCGCCAACCCAAATGACTGAATGTGTTTCCACACTGCCTGCCCCCAAGGAAACCACATCCTCGGATATTGATGTCCCAAACACATGTCGCGTTGCCTTCCACAGTGCCTTTTCGTAGTCGATGACGAAACCCTTCAGATTGCAGACAGGCAGCATCCGTTGAACACTACGGAAGACAGCAACATAGTCCGATGTCTTCCTTCCGGTCATTAGCGCAAACACCAACGGCATCTGCTTGCTGCAGTCTCCCCTCCTGACGAAGGCGTGGATGGTGAGCAGCATCACAAAGGGTAGCCTCATGCACTGAAAAAAAGATATATATAATGTATATATATATAAAGGTTTAAAAAGCATTTAATGTGATCAACTCTGTTTTATTGTTATCTTGTTTTATTGTTATGAATAACTTCATCATCATCATCATCATCATCATCATCATTTATAATTTATAGCAGGAAATAAATATTTAATAAGATTTTTATGCTGTAATGAAAACTATTAATTATGAGGTACAATGTATTTTTGCGAGGATTACCTTAAACGTCCCATCCACGTACCACCTTGATGCTCTGCCCAACACGTCTAGTTGACTGTCAGATGCAAGGACCACATGACGTCTTCCACCTACTTCAATGTCATCTCTCAGGAAGTTCTCCAGCATGGCATTAGTATCCAGCTGAAAAAATATCGAAATATTAGATTATTAGATTGTAATGTCTACGTTAAAACTGAATATAAGAGATTTTACATAATTCACACATTACATTTAATCAACAAATGACAATATAGATTTAGTTCACATAATAATATATGGTATATTAACATAATGCACTTTACTTACAACAAATTCCATGTCTTTTGGCTCATCTGGGCGCAGGTCTTGTCTGAGTCTGTTGGCACGGCGAGCGACGTATTCCTCGTTGAAGACATCCACAGGGTCGGAATCGGTCATGATGTCAGTCTTCACTCGGTACACGATAGTCAGGGCAGACGTGTGAACATCCTTGGCAGCAATATCCTTCACCTGAAATAAGTTTGATTGATAAAAGATGATCGCATGTATATAATACAATACAGAGATATGTTGCAGTGCAATTAATATTTTTATTGTAGGATTTTATTGTTTATAACCTTACACACAGTCCTTATAAACAGACGTAATCACTTCTCACATAATCACTTCCCATAAAGTGTAATAAACTAATTAATGGAGACTGTATATAGTGAGAATGAAATGAAAGAACAAAAAAAAAGTTTATATTTATATTTCTCATATATATACTTTGATTAATTTAATTAACATTCATAAGTATTAAATTTGCTCTTGTTCGACAAGCTTTTGTACAATAAATAGTTAATTTGATCATAACTGAAAGATTTGTTGCTTTCATTACGTTAATTGAATTTTAAAACGCTAGGGTATGTATAATAGTACCGTGAAATGTAAAAAAATCAGTTAGATTTTGAGAATTATTTGGACTTATTATTTATTAATTTTATTAAAATCTATATAGCAGGTCATATTCATATGTTTCTTCTATAATGCAACAATGTATTTATGTACACGTTCAATAGAATTAAGAGAGAAAAAATGTATTGCGATCAAATATCATAGTTTAGAATTTCGGAATTGACAAGAGCTCAGAAAATATCGTTATCAAAAACATATATCAAAAGGTTATTGAAGGCTGCAATAAAGGTAGTAAAAATTGGGCTAGTAATGTTAAGGAATTGTCATATGAATATGGTTTGATGTACGCATGGGATCAACCAAATACTATTGAAAATCAAGGTACTTTTTATCCGACTTTAAGCGGAGAGTTACAGATAATTTTATCCAAAAATGGACTAGAAGTATTCAAAATAATTGTAAACTGATATTATACAAAAATCTAAAATTACACAAGATTATCTGATTTTTCTTACATTTTTAACAAAACTCAGGATTTCAGCACACTTTTTAAGAGTGGAAACGGGAAGATATGCTAGAGAAAGATTAAAAAGAAACCTAAGAATATGTATCGTTTGCGATAAAAATGAATTTGAAGATGAGTATCATTTTATAATGTCCAATGTATACTGAAATTAGGAAAAAACTTATACAGAAATATTTTATCACTAGACCAAGGCATAAAATAAACAACAACTAACACATATTGTTTTTTTTTAAATTTTTTTATTAAACAAAAAATATTTGAAACATACTAAATACAAACAAGCAAGAAGCAAGATTATGAGATATACGTGATTTTAATATTATGTAATTTATTCCAATATTAACTTACCTTCAATAAGCTTTTCTTAATAAATAAATTTAATTTTAATAAACATATGAACATAACTCACAACTATATAAGTTTTGAATTTTTCTTTTTCAATTGAATAGGGGGACAACTTGACTTTTTTTGGTGGCTTGGGGGACGATTTGACCAAAATTGGGGGACGGTTTGACCAATTTAGGGACGATTTGACGGGGGGACGATTTGACTGGGGGACGGGTTGACTGTAAACCCGTCTCTCTCTTGTGTAATTTGCTGGTTCCCTGTTCACGCGCGTTTACCTTTATGTGTATGTACTCAACGACTCTCGAAGAAACCAGCCAATGCGTATCAGTTATTTTTAGATTCAAAACACATGGATTACTTGTGTATTTTTAGCACGGTTAGGAAATACCAAGCGGTCGGTTATGTCCCTTGAGTCGGTCCCGGGAGGTAATTAGTGATGTAGGAAGGGATTTTAGTACGTTGTGTGTTTTAAAGAGGTGACGTTCTTGAGAGGTTTAAAATATAAAGAATCCCAACCGGGGGAAATAAAAATGACGTTGTAAAGAGGGTGTTGTTCGTGGGAGGTGACGTTTGGAGAGGTTAGACTGTATATAGTCTCATTGTCTAAACTACCTTGCTGGTCTGTCTGGATCTTGCGGAATATTGAAAAAGCCCTCTTTGCCTCAGTTTTGGAGTGGGGACAACTGAGCAGAGAAGAGGCTACAGCAACCAGGTGATGGAATCTGAGTTCTCCTTTTGGAAGTTTCTTCTTTTCCATAGCCAGCCAGAAGTGGTCCAGTCTGGTCTTGTCTTGGACGTCTGGCAGTTCAGCTAACTGGTAGTCTGTGAGCTTGCCTGTGTACATTGTACCTGTCAACCTCCATTGACCATTCTCTTCTGGCATAAATACATTTGGCAGCTTTTAGGCTTTTTCCTTTAAGGATGCATGCCATCTGGTTATGTCCAACCATAACATTGGCATGAGATTGTTTTATTTTTTCAGCAGGTTTTGTCTATTCTAGCCCTGTTCATCTCCTTGTCAGATTTGTGGATATGCCTGTCTGTCATATCCAGCTTCCTTACACTATGATCTGGAATGAACTCTGGCTTAATGAAGAAGACAAGTAAATCTGTTGTTTCATCAAACATACTGCTGTCTAGGGTGTAAATGAGAGGTTTCTTTGGCTGAAATCCTCGACATATCCATGGAATACATTCAATCATTCAATGAACAGAATGAGTTTTATCTCTGTTCCCCTCTTATGTTTAAACAAGAGATTGAGAATCCGGTCTTTTCTGTCTTTGCTTGTTAATGACTTTGGTTGTTTTGTTCTAGTGCTTCCATGAATCAAACAATCAGGCAGTGTTCTTCTTGTATCAGAATTATCAGTAGGTGCAAATTGGTGTCTTCTCACAATACTGTCTTCACTTGGTCGATCTTGTGGCAGCGGATTGCATCAAGGACAAGTAGACCCTTGTTGACTCTACCCATGGGACACTTCTTCCACACTGTCTTGATCCAGTCTATTGAGAGGCTTCATCCAACCCATTCATTCTCTGGACAGTGGACTATCACCCTCTTTGGCCATTTAGAACCCTTGGGCAGACTCTTCCGTTTGAAAATGGTATACAGGGGCAGCTTGCCAGCGTCAGCCGTGCATGCAAGCATAATGGTGAATCTGTTTTTCTTGTTCCCAGTCCTACAGATATTCACATCCTTTGACCCTTTCAGCTACACTGTAGTTGACTAAGGCAGATTGACAGTCAGGGGCATCTGATCTGAATTTCCTGTCTGTGATATATCAAATTTGTGCTGCTTCCTCTGTTGGATTATGAACTTCTGAAAAGTTAACAGCTTCTCATCATAATCCTCAGGTAGATTCAGCACGATGTGGGTTTGTTGTCTGAGTGAGATATGGCATCTCATGAATCCACAGCTCAATTTTGCTGAGGCTGCAAATTTAGTATTACTTTCTTTTGCTAATAGCCAGGCCTTCAACCATATCTCAACACCAGTGACATCAACCCTGACCATCAATCTTCTATCCACTCGATGATATTCTTTTCTGTCTTAAGCATTTTCTGTAGACGGTCTTTCCTTTTCTGCCATTCCCAAATGACAGACCCATTTGTACTGATCACTCGCCCAGCAGCACAGTTTCCATGTGCCTCAGCATACCTCACATCAGGCAATATCTCGGAAGTTGTGTAGGCATTATGTATCTTGCCCATATTCAGTTGACCACGGTCAATTGATAATTGTGTAGGTAGAGTGTCAATTGGAAGTATTTTCAGACTTAAGACAGATATGACAATTTGTAGATGTATTTTTCTGACAAAGTCAGATTATAAACAATTGAAGGTATTCTTCAGGCAAAACAGCAACGAGCAGCGTGGCATAGGTTTCTGAGAAAAGAATATATTGACAGAATTTGAGAAAGCTTGTACGTACATCTCCAAAATAAGGTATAAAGATTAAAGGACACACATGCTGGAGATTGCTGCTCATTACTTTCATTAATTATGCGGGTAGGTTGATCATTGATTATGAATTCAGAATGCTTAATTTGTTTTTCACACGTCACTCTACAGTGGATCTGTAACAATTTTCATATCGGTAAGACCATAATACACTTCATTTATTATTCAAAACTGACAAGGACAAATGAAAAACAAAATTAAACAACAATGATAAACATTAATGATTAACCCTTTCCCTCATAGAGGAAACCATGAAAAGACCTATGCGAACAGCATAAAACCTGATCAGCCTGCGAGTAACTCGCAGGCTGATCAGGTTTTATGCTGTTCGCTGCTCCTCAGTGGTCTGGAAATGAGGATTTTGTAATTAAATTTGGTAAGGTTTAACTGTGGTTTTCTGCAGATCAGGCTTTATGTGGTACCTAATGAGTGCGTCAAAATGAGTCTATATGAGGGAAAGGGTTAATATATTATCTTCCACTTTGATGACGATGCAAATACTACACCTGCTGTAGTTGTCAGGGGGGTCTAAAACACTGATCAGACTTTGCTGATAACAAAGACGTATAGGAAAATGCTGGAGCGAGGTGTAAAAAATGCTGGTAATATAGGTAAAGGATTTAATGGGTGGTATAGAGTTTAATAAAGAAATTTGTTATAGATCATATTTTTTAATTAATTAAAATAAATTAAAAATATATATATATATATCAAAATGTATGATTATATTAATTCGAAATTGATTACTTATTAAATATGATTTGACTGAGTAAAAAATAAAGATTTTGAAGGTAAAAGGTGTTGATGTATAAAAACTACATTATAAATAAATTATAAATGAATCATTCAAAAACACCGGATAATAGTAATAGTGCTTTAGCATACAGTCCACAATCAATACTATTGTTTTGTTTCATTATATTGGGTATGTTTATAGAAATTAAGTCTTATTTTTTCCATAAGTTGTGAAAGTTGAATTTTAAGTCTGTTTGGTATATTTTTATCATCCCTTCTGTCTGTTTAAACTGTCTAAAAGAAATATTTTATTATTATGATAAATTGAAGAAACTCAGTGATCATTTTGAGTATGATGAATTTGACATGCTGGGGACAATACAGGTTTCATATTTTTTTCTGTAGTCAATCTTTGCTCTGCATCACTAAAAAAAGGTACTAATTCAGTTAACTGAAGTCCGCGGATTTTTTTACCAAATATTTTCAGTTTCCATATGAAACGAGTTTAGTTTTCGGTTATTAATTTTGCTAATCCAATTACTTCATTATTTTCATATTCATTTAAATCTGCTTTACATCGACTGTTTTCAAGAACAATAAAATCATTTTCTTCTATAATTTTAGATATAATACCCTTTTCTAGGTATATTGACATTACATTTTTATTTATGCTTTTTTTGTTGCTTTTCAAACACAGATGTGGGATTATTGGTATTTTTATTGATGATAAAAGTAAACTTAATTTATCTTCTCCTTTGATATCTGACAGGTCATTTTCTAATTTTGGTTGATTAGTTTTACCATTATCCTGCGAAAGTCGTCTTTTTTTTCCCTACTAGATTTAGTGTGTTTGGTGTTTTTGACAAAGATTGGGGCATTGATACTTTAAAATTGAGATTCTTTTTTGCAGTTAGATTAGTTTTTGAAGGATGGCCTTTCTCGCACGTATTCAGGAGCTGGCACTACTGTAGCATCATTATGTAAATTTTTATGCCCCCACAAAGTGGGGTGCATATAGCGTTGCACTTGTCCGTCCGTCCATCAGTCCGTCAGTCCATCAGTCCGTCAGTCCATCAGTCCGTCAGTCCGTCCGTACGTCCCGAAATCTTGTGAACGCAACTCCTCTTAAACCGGATGGCAGATTTTGCTTAAACTTCCAGGGATGAACAACCTTAATGTGTAGATGGTAGTAAAGAAAGGAATTTTCGCGGCGACCAAATTTAACAGAATTATGGCCCTTTGTTGATTTGTTCACTATATACCATATAGAAATTTTGTGAACGCAACTCCTCTTCAACCGGATGGCAGATTTTGCTTAAACTTCCAGGGATGAACAACCTTAATGTGTAGATGGTAGTAAAGAAAGGAATTTTCGCGGCGACCAAATTTAACAGAATTATGGCCCTTTGTTGATTTTTTCACTATATACCATATAGAAATTTTGTGAACGCAACTCCTCTTCAACCGGATGGCAGATTTTGCTTAAACTTCCAGGGATGAACAACCTTAATGTGTAGATGGAAGTAAAGGAAGGAATTTTTCGTGGCGACCAAATTTAACAGAATTATGGCCCTTTGTTGATTTTTTCACTATATACCATATAGAAATTTTGTGAAAGCAACTCCTCTTAAACCAGATGGCAGATTTTGCTTAAACTTCCAGTGATGAATAACCTTAATGTGTAGATGGAAGTAAAGGAAGTAATTTTTTGCGGCGACCAAATTTAACAGAATTATGGCCCTTTGTTGATTTGTTCACTATATACCATATAAATAATTAAATTGATTCAGTTTGGTACAGAAGACTATCTGAATCTCTGCTTAATTATCGCCAGTGTGTGACATTACCAACACACTTAAGTGGATCTATTATTGATCTTGTCTATGTAAAAGATGAGTTGCCACAGCCAAAAGTAACTGTATACCCAACATATTTCTCTGATCACAGCATTGTGTTCCTGCAGTTTTAGGAGACCAGACATGTGTTTCAAAGTTTTGTTTTATTCAGACACTAATATTGTATTCCATCTGTAAAGAAACCAAATATGATGCCTCAAGAGTTAGGTAACTTTTTTATCATTAATACATAATTGAGGAAATTTCAACTGAAACGCTATAATAAGAACAGAATTTTGTAGACATTAAATGAAGCTGCTCTTGTTTACGAGCACATCTGCACAGTGGGGGCATCCGTGTCCTTTGGACACAGTTCTAGTTTAGTTCCTAATATCTTCAAGGGTTTAGGTCGACGATTTTTATAAAGTTTTTGTTAAATTGCTTGGTGTCCTCTTTAACAGGCATGCAGAAAACAAGCGTTGAAACAAAGAAATCACCTAAGTTGAAAGTTGTGTCATAATAAAATTCAGTACTGACATTTTTAAGTTGTTAAAGTTTATTGACCTCATCAAATGTGTCAGGATTCCCAATGACTACCTCAAGAACAGGCGTAGTTTTTATACCTACCAGATCTATACCAGTAGGTATCTAACTGATCAACCAGTAAATGATGTCCGTAAAAAGCATCAAGAGTTAGTTTGTAACTGTCTTTTAATTTTGATTTTATGTATTTTGTTTTTCGTTGCGTGGAACACTGACACCATCTAATAAGGTTTTTTGAGAATTTTTATTGCGTCAATCTGTATTCATTTCATCAAATAAATGTTTAGGATTTCTGTTAGGGCACGGCTGTGGATATTTTTCACTACAGAGGGTTTGGTGTGTTTATAGGGTCTTGACCCATTTTTTCTATGCCTTATACTCACTGGCGTCCCCATTGTAACACACAATTGTATCCCCATTGTGTTTGTCATTCATAGAACGGAATACATTTTTTTTACAAATTTTACCCTGGATTCTTTTTTAATTCGTACCTTAAAAAATGTTTTTCTACTTTTGTTCTGTCAATTTTTTTTCCTATCATCCATTATTTTTCCATGTGTATCCATCTGAACACCAGTCATCATTGTTTTCAGGTTTTTGTCCATCGTCAAAAAGATCAACATGTCAGACAAGGAATTCCGTTGTAACTCCTATATATTGAACCTGTATATGATCTGCTGCTTTCTCAATAGTTATCATTCTGTTTTAGAGAACACTGGTATTTCATTACTGTTTGCCCCGTAACCTCTCTTTCCATTCTGCCCACCACCTCCTACAAGTTTCACTCTGTGCACCTCTTTGTCATGTCCGTGTTAAGAATGAACTGATCACGTTTTTCTATCAAAAATGTTTGTCTTCATTCGAGTCTAAGTTAGGCATTGTTGCTTAGCACGTGTCTGCTTCTGGGTCTGATCTGCAACTCAGATATAGGTAAAGAGCAAGTCAAGCGAGGCTCTCATTAAGTTACATGTATTATCATGTGACTGCAAAATTGTGTGAGATGTGTGAAATATACTGAGTTTTCTCTTCAATTATTGCCTGTTAAACCAAATATATATGTCTCTCATTACATTGTAGATCTGTTTTATGAGTTAAACTTAAAGCATCTGTCTGTTAAGCGTCTGCAAGACTGTAGGTGTGTCAGCAAGATCTCGTTCAAATCCCGCTCACTAGTGATTGGAATCAGTCGAAAAAATATTCGTCGATTAATCAGAGACAAAAGTCACTGATTAATTGATTAATCATGATTAAATACCAAATATACCATGTTTGGAGTAAATGCCTATTAAAACTCTCTTACTGTACAACATGAAAATAAAGTATTCTGTACTATATAGATTATATAGATATGTATTAGGTATAGATGTTAATTTCTCAAATATTCAAATACATGTATAAACATTGAACCGAGATAAAGTATAAGAGGTTACAACCAGAGGCCAACGATGTGCAAAGTGCAACTTTGCAAGTATCAATTTATCAAATTAATGAAATTACCCAATCAGATGCGCGTTGAAATATTAACAACACCCCCTTTTTTGGTCAATAATTCGTCAACGAATTATTTTCGTCGTCATTGTTACGTCAACCAGTAGCTTGTCACTGATTCGTTGACTTTATGATTAATCAGCTCACCACTACCGCTCACCTGTTGTTGATTTTTTGTCACAAGAAAAAAAGTTATTTTGGATCATATCATGTATCTGTGCATAGGTCTTTGGCTTGAATAAGATGGCTAGATAAAATAAAACAGTAGCCGTGATATTGTGATGAATATTTATGAGCTATAACATAAATGAATATCACATAACTAGTACATTCAGATGATCAAACATTTAATAAATTAAGAAGGAAAACATGCTGGTATTGGTAACACATGTATTTACAATATTACATACATTGCAGAATTTAAAGCAAAGACAATTTCTGAATTTGAAGAATCCTGGATTTATCTGGTAATTGCAGAGGAACATATAGGTGTTTATGACAAATTTTGAGTATTTCTCTTTACTTTCATAACCAGTTGAGTAAATGTATCAAGAAAAAAATCAGCATTGTCTGAAATCCCCTGTCGATTTATTAAGTTTCACTTCATGACATCATGTCATGGGCAAGTAGGCAAGCAAAAACGTTTACAGCAGTTGTTGACAAAGCATCAACGAATGAAAATGCACCATATAAAGGAAATATTTTGGCAAGGAAGTTTGGAAGTAATGTAAACTGATATTAAAAAAACGTTTCCAGGTGTGAAATCCCACGACTGAAAGATAATCTTGATCACTCTGGTGTTGGTATCCGGTGATGGAAATTCAGCAAATGTCATATTTAATTTAATTGAGTAACTGGCATATCAGTTCAATAATGACTTATTGAAAATTTTCAGATGTTGGGAGAGATGTTCAATTAGGGAAGTTTTAAAAGCCTCTTTTATGAGAGGGTCACAATTCAAGCAGTAGTAGTACTGTGTATCTGCCAGGATGTAAGTTATGATACACAAAGCTTTCAGAATTGAGACTCCCAGATTCAATTGTTACCCTTCGATATGGAAGTCATTGGGTATTTGTGCATTTTCAAAAGAGTTAATTATGCAAATACAAATATGATGCCTATCTGTTCCTCTGTTATTTATTCACATATTAATGATATAATTATCAGTTTACAAGTTTTTATCATGTAAGCATTTTACTGTCCATTTATATGCTAACATTGTGTTATAGACAGACAATACATTGTGTGCATCAGCATAATTTTTCACAAATGAAATGTCGAATATGTAGCTAAAATGTCAGACTAAAAATGCAATATTGTACCATAAATACATGCCTGTCCAGATGTGAAAATAAAAATGCTTAGCTATGTTTCAGCCAAGAGTTCATTTCAGTGTGAAAGTGAAATACAGTAAAGCATCTAATTCTAACAAACGGGCATATAGAACATTCATGCTTGATAATGACTGTTTCTAACATGATTGTAGTCTAAGATGCAAGGACAGCTAGAGAATGATTATCCTAAAGACCTATTAACTTAACAGAGATCCGCAACTCTGTTATAGGTAAAGAGCAAGTCAAGAGAAGCTCTAGTTAAGTTACGTGGGCGATCATCTGCCCGCAAGATAATGTGAGATGTGTAAAATAATTGCTCATCTCAAGTATAATATACTGAGTTTACTTTTCAATTAATTGCTGATTGAACCAAGATCTCCTTTATGACTGATACTGTGAAGCACCTGCCTGATATGTGTTTGCAAGATGTTAATTGTCTCAGCAAGATCTTCGTTCACCTGTTGTTTTCGTCAAGAGAAAAACATTATTTCAGACAGATTAATATCTCTGTTAAATCCTCTTGCTGCAACAATATGAAAATATATTGAGCTTTTTGTAAAGCTTGACACATCAATGCCTGATACCTTTAAATTCCCACTTCACCATGTGAATAAAATGTCTACATTTTACGCTTTAGTCTACTACCAATAACTGCATCAGACCTCCGTGTCCTGTAGCAGCTGTGGATTTAATTCTAATTGATAAATATAATTTCATAAATAAGGTACTGATAAATGAGCAATACATGTACATGTTCAATATTGTTAATATGGCCTTGTGTCCCCCCTTTTAACCCTTTCCCTCATATAGACTCATTTTGACGCACTCAATAGGTACCACATAAAGCCTGATCTGCAGAAACCCACAGTTAAACCTTACCAAATTTAATTACAAAATCCTCATTTCCAGACCACTGAGGAGCAGCAAACAGCATAAAACCTGATCAGCCTGCAAGTTACTCGCAGGCTGATCTGGTTTTATGCTGTTTGCATAGGTCTTTTCATGGTTTCCTCTATGAGGGAAAGGGTTAATGTAGTTTCAAGAACTTGGTACCAGCCCTGTGTT
>CM037792.1:4946056-4962393 GCA_021229015.1 Solen grandis | reverse complement strand
GTTTTTTTCCTATTTGAATAAAGTCCGCGAGCGAGTCCCCATGATGTTTTTTTCAGGTCGGTATAGTTCAAGAACCATAGCATGCTCACGTCAGCCATAAACTAATGTTTATTTTCAGCTATAATGTTAATAATGTTATATAAACTTTACAAAAATAAAATGTGTTATACTTTATGGGACAGTTAAAGAAACGTTATTGACTTGTAATTGGTTTGTTTTGATTTGTTGTTGAACTCAAAGCTTTTAATTATGAGTCAGTTTTATCGTCATTTGTCAGTGATTTAGCCATATCCATCCCTTACATGTACATTAGAATGGCAACAAACCCTTTAAAAAACCAAACACGATATAAATTTTACTCTTTTAACTGCAACGTTTGGGGAAATATTTGTTGGTTTTTTTCTTTTGCTTAACGATAGACTTTGTGGTCAGGTGTATATATTACTGGAACTTTTGATAGTCAGAACCTATGGCGATATTATCGATGGTCTAAAACACTATCGATGCAGTACTATCATCCTCATAACCATTGATTAATCGATAGTCCGATCCATCGGCCAATCCCTACACACGACATACATAAGATCAACGAACAGAGATACGATCAGACTACAGATTAGACTCAGCCCCAGATGCAATATTTTTGCAATGTATATCCCCGAAAAAAAACACCAGAATCTGGACGCACCGAAAGACATAGCACAACTCACGACGCGGCATGGCTGACAGTACAGACAAAGGTAACTGACGATAACGAACTGTACAAAGTAGCAAGAATGACAACATATCATTCTACCATTTAAAGAAAACTTTCACGAGACGTCGGGGAATGCAAACAAGAATGGTCAAAAAAAGATCCCAGGATAGTAAAGATATCAGACAACACAAAAAACATACTGTTCTTAGGGGATGATCAGATGACACCTGACAGATGGTGGACAACAGTGGCCCTTTTACCTGACATTCTCCTTCATTCACGGGGACTAATCAAACTGACAACACACGCACCCATACACAGAATAGATCAGAAGATAGAAGCACTCGGACAGACAATACTCAAAACACAAGAAGACATAGCAAAGATAAACATAAAGATGAACCAATTAGACGCGCTCAGGTCAAAACTCTTACAAGATATAGCAGCAAACGAAGACAACCTCACACAGTACAAGGCACACATAGATCAGACAGTGTTCCACATAGACAACATGATCATAAACATAAAGAATGACCTAGAAAGACTGAAAGGACATAACGACCCAGACTGGTTCACAACAATGGCAAACGGACTATCGTCCATATCAAGTGCATTGGCAATAGATAACACAGCCAAAAACTTAGTGTCAGATAATGTGTCAAAGATTAACCAAATAACTGCGACAATAAGAGACGCGACACAGATAGCAAACAACGTGACTGACATGATTGACCACATCACCAACTCGTGACACAGACTGCAACCGAAGTCTCTAGAGGCTTACACGAAATCAACATGACATGGCTACCTGAATTGGATGCCATTAAAGACAACAGACAGCCAAAACTAGAGAGACAGTTCAGGACGTACAAAAATGCCGTTAAAAAAAGAGTGGTAGTATTAGAAAGAGACGACAAAATGACATTGTTAATCGGAGGTCAACCGCTAAACACGACTTACTCTGTTACAGGGAGCAAGCGCAAAAAAAAGGATGATGGAAGCTAAACTGTACACAAACGCAGACGTTGAAGAGAAGGACTGGTACTCGATTATACTGATAGACTTACCAAATGGAATTGACAAACAAGCTATCCTACCAGTACAAATTGCAACTGATGACAAAGACAGAAAATGACGACGAGATGATGGGAGCTACATGGTTAACTATATCCCGTTCATGCAGGATGTTCTGAGAAGTGAGGCAGTGTACAAATGACACCAATAGCTACGATGAATGAGTTGAAAGAGACAAAAACTAACATTTGACACTCTCAATGTAATCAAGTCCTTCCTTAACACTCGCTTGTCTGCCATGGCCTGGCACGATGCGACGAGGATGTTAATTGTCATTTCCACGGCTTCCATATGCACATACTGGTCTCCATGCAAACACGTGAGCCGTTCTTCAACAACTATGATTACTGGAGGTTAGTTGACACTATGAAAAAGGTCAAGGGGACAGTGAAGGCACAGAAGGTCAAGCTAAAGGCGAACTTTGCGAGATATATGATCAAGAGTCCAAAAACGAACAATAACACTCTGTTAAACTACATCATGTCCAAACCAGACGAAGCAACCGACACACCCAGACATGCCCCAAAGTTTCCAGTGAAAAAGACTGCCATGGAAACTAACTGTGACCTGTTACTTGACTTCATCACCAAGTACAATAAGATTGACAAATTTAAATTATACAAGTCGCTAAAAAGAGTGGCAGCGAAGACGACGTACAGACAATGTTACACATGTTCAGACACAGGGAATAAAACAGGATCTATCGCCAAGCGATAGAAGAAAAAAACATGAAAATCCAAATGGACAAAAGAAAGTACTGTGACATATTCATAGACTTTGAAAAGCCACTAGAGAAAGATGAGGACTACATGACAATTTGTGAGACGTCGTACATGTTCATGCAATGGTGCGTTGAGCAGAATTTAGACCCAGACTTGTTCTTACTCAGGTTATACGCAGTCCTCTTTTCCAAACTTAACAAGGTCAACCACTTGTTCTTACTCAGGTTATACGCAGTACTTTTTCGCAAACTTAACAAGGTCAAACTTCTGCTCGAGGCGGTTCAAACGCAGGTAAAACTTACTGGACGCGAGCATGATAAACTCGAAAGAGTTGCGTTCAATGCGTGCCGACAAAGCCCTCATTATGTAACGAGTTGACAATAGGCAGTGCAGATCAGAGCGAGTTATTTAAGAATGTGTTGGGGGCGAAAGCATGTATGTAAACATAAACTAGATGTGGGTGTTCCTCGGAACACTTGTGTCGCCTGCATTTAAGCATGTTTGATGAAAGAATTGACTAGAAAATCGATCTTTTGACAAATTATTGATAAAGCATAATCTATTTTGTGAGGTACAAAATAACACCAAATCACACACACACACACACACACATATATATATATATATATATATATTTTTTTTTTTTTTGGGGGGGGGGGAATAAAATATTCAAACAGTGCAATATGTAATAATTTTCCCGAGCACTTTCGACTATACAGTCTTCATCAGAGGAGTGTCAGAATGACTATGAATTCAAAACATTAACTGTAAGAAAAATTATGACTTCATTAAGCACTTATGACGGTAATTATATATATGTTGCAAGTTTGTAGTCATCATTATCATTATTGAGTTATCATTCTTGTGTACTGCACTCAGACCAATGAGATCTATCTACTATAAATGTTTAAGGCAACACTTCAAATACTTTACAAGTTATGCACCACACAAGAATTAAATCCAAAAAAATAAACAAAGGGAAATAACTCCAAAAATACAACAGTTATCATTCTTGCACAATGCACTCCATGAGATCTTTCCACCTGTGAGGTTTCAAATACCTCAAATACTTTTTGAGTTATGGTCCGGACAAAAATAAAATCTCAGAATCAACAAAGGGTAATAACTCAGAAAATACGAAAGTCAGAGTTATCATTCTTGTGCACTGCACTCCACCTCAATGTGATCTATCCATGTTTTAAGTTTCAAGGTGATACCTCAAATACTTTTCGAGTTATGCTCCGGACAAGAAACGGACGACGACGACGACGGACAAAGTGATCCCTATGTGTCTGCCATGCTATGCAGGCGACACAAAAATCAGCAGCCAGTACTTATGGACAGAAAGCCATGTATTCTCACATCCAACCTTCCCATATGGAGGTATGTGACGAACGACTGTAAACCACTCAAAAATCGCATGCTAAGATACAGTGCCCTCAGACCTTCCAAGTTACTGCAGGAAAATAAAAACCGCAAGATACCCAATTATGGCTACTTCCAGGAGGTCTTTAAGGCCATCCGCAAGACAGAGACAGAGACTGACCACAGCATTGACGAGGAAGACATGAAGACGTGTCCAAAGATATACAATTGTCTCAGGGAAACTACTGACATTAGGAACTGGAACCATAGGGTTAACTTAAACGAGACGGTACAGGAGGACAGTCAGGACCTTGGACTTGAGGACAGCATCCCTACTCAACTGTTCGACAACTGGTCAGATGAAGAGATGGCAGAGAAACCAGACACACCTCCGGCTAGTTGCAGATCAGTGACAGTGACGAGGAGGAGGATCACATCTCGCAGAAAGTGGCTGCGATTGCGCTACAAGACATGGACTTGGAAAATGATAAGGACACTCCTGATACTAACCCGGCACCTGGTGACAAGTTGCTTCACATGTCTGACTTGAACACGCCCTCTTTCAGATTCTCACCAGTCAATCAAAATTAACTATGACAAGAGGGCCATGATGGCCCTGAATCGCTCACCTGAGTACCATTGCTTCAACTGATGTCAAGGTTTTTAAACAGACAAGGATTCTGATATAACTTAATCTAAAACATTTTACCCCTGACAATACTACACACCAAATATCTAAGCAATGGGCTATATGGTTTCAGAGAAGACTTGGGCGCAGGGTCATTTATCACCGTAGGGCCAAGACTTTGAAAATCTTTGTAATGAACCATTAGATGCTACTACATACCAAAAATCTTAGCTCTAGGCCTTATTGATTCATAGAAGAAGATTTTTTTAAGATTTTCCTATTTAACTCTATGTAAAACAAGTGACCCCAGGTGTGGGGTCATTTATCACCATTGGGCTATGATTTGTACAATCTTGGTAGTGGCCCATAAGATGATGCTACATACCAAATATCTAAGCTCTAGGCCTAATGGATTCATAGAAGAAGATGTTTTAAGATTTTCCTATATAACTCTGTGTAAAACAAGTGACCCCGGTGGGGGTCATTTATCACCATTGGGCTATGATTTGTACAATCTTGGTAGTGGCCCATAAGATGATGCTTCATACCAAATATCTAAGCTCTAGGCCTTATGCATTCATGGAAGAAGATTTTTTAAGATTTTCCTATATAACTCTATGTAAAACAAGTGACCCCTGGTGCGGGGTCATTTATCACCATAGGGCTATGATTTGTACAATCTTGGTAGTGGCCCATAAGATGATGCTTCATACCAAATATCTAAGCTCTAGGCCTTATGCATTCATGGAAGAAGATTTTTTAAGATTTTCCTATATAACTCTATGTAAAACAAGTGACCCCTGGTGCGGGGTCATTTATCACCATAGGGCTATGATTTGTACAATCTTGGTAGTGGCCCATAAGATGATGCTTCATACCAAATATCTAAGCTCTAGGCCTTATGGATTCATAGAAGAAGATTTTTTAAGATTTTTCTATATAACTCTATGTAAAACAAGTGACCCCTGGTGCGGGGTCATTTATCACCATAGGGCTATGATTTGTACAATCTTGGTAGTGGCCCATAAGATGATGCTACATACCAAATATCTAAGCTCTAGGCCTTATGGATTCATAGAAGAAGATTTTTTAAGATTTTTCTATATAACTCTATGTAAAACAAGTGACCCATGGTGCGGGGTCATTTATCACCATAGGGCTATGATTTGTACAATCTTGGTAGTGGCCCATAAGATGATGCTACATACCAAAAATGGGGCCAATTTTGACCCCAGGGTCATAATTTGTACAATCCTGGTAGAGAGTCATAAGATCATGCTACATACCAAAAATCAAAAGGCTAGGCCTTGTGGTTTCAGAGAAGAAGATTTTTTAAATTTTCATTTTTAAAATCTATTTTTAGCTCCTGTGACCTAATCATGCGATGGACCAGAACCATTTATACAACTTTAGTAGAGCTTCATCCAAGGAACATTCCTGCAAAATATTTTTCAAATTGGCCAAGCCGTTTAGGAGGAGATGTTGTTTGAAGCAATTGTTGACGCCGGACGCACGTTGTGCTCATGTGAGCTAAAAAGAACATCTTCGAATTTAGTGTTTACATCTTCTGATTCTGACATTAGGAGGGACTTGTTCAACGTCAAGAAACTTAGAACCAGCAGTCCAAGACCAGCAAGATTCTACATTTCCACGCCAGAGCAGTCGGACGATGAACAGGACAAGTACCGGTACATCCCTTAGGGGATGTAAAATATCCAAATATTTTCACTGTACACTCTGTTAGTTGGGTCTTCAGAAGTTATTGAGAGAACAATCTACGGGGCGGTCTTAAGATCAATGCATTTATTAGTTTGACCCCATATATAGCTTACTATTATACTACACTAACTAACTAAGGCTCTTTAAATTATTAAAATGTTTTAATAATTTAAAGAGCCTTAGTTAGTTAGTGTAGTATAAGTGCTAAGTGAGCGCGTGTAATTCTTGCTGTGTGGGGACGGGCATTATCCTGCTGGAAAACAGCTGGAGCATTTCTTCTCAAAGACAGAATAGCTTCTGCATTTAAAATATTGTTAATGTACCCTTGGGCATTTAAGTTGCTTGCAGAACAATAAGTCAGGTTTTCTGCCCCCCTCCCCACATTATCCCACCCCATACCATTACTCCACCACCCCCAAAACGATCATGTTCTCTAACACAGACAGGCGCGAACCATTCACCTTGCCGGCGATAGACTCGTGTGCGGCCCTCGGCATTACTCAGATTGAATCGCGATTCATCCGAAAACAGGACAGTGTGCCAGTCACATTGACGCCAGTGACGCTGGGCACGTGCCCATGCCATACGGGCCTGACGATGGCGTAATGTCAGTATACCACCGGTATATGGGTGTTGGACTTTTATTGGGCGTCTTTGTGTGCGTAACCTATTGCGAATAGTTTGCATAAAACGTCTAACAAGCTCATGAATTGTGTTGGGACTGCAGTTAAAGGTTCTGCTAACGTTGACAACGGAAGCAATGCCCTGGAGCATTCCAATAGCCCTATTTCTCTCGGCTTCTGACAACATTGGCATTGTAAAACTTGTCAACTTTAGATGTGAATTTCACTGTGTGATCACTGATGACATGTATAGTGCTTTGTAACACTGTCTACTGGTTACCGTTCCGTGTGCACGAGCCCCACGTGCAAAAACGGAAATTTAACGCCTAGCTGCATTTGACTGATAACATGACGATGAAACGATGCACTTGTAAAGTGTGTCGATAGTACATGTTTGTGCAATTTACACAATTTATATAAATTCGCAGATGTGCAAAATATTTAAAAACTAAAAGTGTCAGGTTTCTTTTTTTTTTGAGTGTATATTGATTGTCTAAATTAAATGGATGATAATTTTCCTCAGTTTGTGAAAGCCTGAAAATACTGATTGAATTAATTAACTTTCAATTAATGTTTTAAACATATTTTGATTGGATGTACATGCATGTCCAATCAATAAGATGTTTCTATTGAATCTTATGATTGGTTAAACTACATAATCCCAATTTCATTGCTTTTTCTGTAAAAATGAGTATTTCTCTTTATGTCAACTAATCTAAGATTATAATTCATTGTATCTATGTCTAAATGGTGTTGTCTCTATAAATATAGTGAATATTGGATTAGTTAATTGTGTGATTATTGTGGATGACATAAGTAAAGGGCTGCACATTCCACTGGGGTCAAGCTGTGTTCAGGAAGGTGGTAGATGTTGGACTGAAGCCAACATACAACAAGAGAGAGGGAGTGTTTCAGGTCATCAGGAAGCTGCTGGCACTACCCTTTCTGCCAGCGGGCCACATCTTTGGCACCTTTGTAGTTTTCAAGGGTATGGTATCAACAACTGAACTTCATAGATATCATCTACTAACTGGACAGGGCATGGATGAACAGTCCACACTGGTCGGTGCAGCAGTGGTCAGTGCTCCGTCTATTAGTCTGAACCAACATTATGATGTTGAAGGCAAGTAATTGAATTGTAAAACATTTATTATTTCCATGGTAACAGGAAAAATTACATAATATTCTATCCATCTGGACAATTGTTCACGTAAACTTAAGTTACATTAACATTTGCAACAACAGCTCATTAAGATATACTGACGGGCAAAAGAAATGCCCCAACGGAATTTTGCGTTATTTTCCTAATACCTATTGAAATTTTAGTGAAATGTAGTATGTATGTACATGTACATTGACCGACAATCACAGCAAAGAAAAAATCATGCGCTTCTATTCAGCCCGATGTCCATTTCAAGTGGCTGCTCATGATTTCCACGTGCGTTCGACGATTTGGCGTCTTGTTCGACGTGTTAGAGTTTTAATAAGTATTTTTAATTCTAAATCACGAATACTGAAAAATCGGACATCAAATAGGAATGGGGCATTTCTTTTGCCCCTCAGTTTATATCGATTCAGAATCATTTAATTTTTTTTTATACAGTTGACACTCGTTATGTCGACATCGCCGGTCTCAACATTTAGTATATATCGACATACTTACAAAGTCCCGATTTTTTTAATGTTTTTGCTATATGTAAATATTAATTTATATCTCGACATTTTGTATTTCAACATATTTTATATCTCGACTGGTAATTTAGGTCCCAAAAGGCATATTCTCAACTATTTACCTTTGTTTATCTCGACACATGTCGGCTTGTGCAAACACGCTGATAGGTGCGAAAATCAATGATTCGCACGTCGGCTGATTGCGTCCCCAAGCTGGTTCATAATTAGTCACTGATTGAGTGAATATGGTGCAAACAACAAGCTGTTTGGAATTAAACTAATTAATGTCAGTGTCATGATGCATTTGAGTGAACTTTGAAAAATATATTTAATACAGCGTATGTACACTGACTGCCATTCTCAAACTGAAAACCATGGATTCAATACAAAATGAAACATCCTCTGCGCCGGTCGAGCAATCCAGAGAAGGACCCGGAACTTTTACAGTGTCTGGGGGGATATCTGGATCGACCACAGGTGGCAAAGGAAAAAAAAGAAAATTAGAAACAAAGAGTTATGCAGAAAAATACCGAGCCATTACTGAAGTGGAAAGCGATGGAAAGCGGTAAAAAGACTAAGAAACAGATTTCAGAAGAATACGGAATACCTCACAACACACTATCAACCTGGCTTAAGAAAAAAGAAGAAATTAAAGCGAAGTTCCTCTCAGGCAATATAGAACCAGAGCGCAAAAAATCACGGACATCAAAATGGATGACGAAAGAAATCTTCACTGAATGGTTAGTAAAGACAGACGGAAGGTTTGCACGAAAACACAGGAAAATCGCGTTGATCATCGACAACTGTACTGCGCATCCGACAGTTCCGAACCTTAAGTCCATTGCTTGTCTTTTTGGCTCAGGTGTGGAAATCCGTACCTGTCTGGCCCAACCCTGTACCTCGGGTACGGAATTTGGTACTCCGCCGTCCCAATCCCGAGACTGGCAGGTCGCAAATTGATGCGGTCGAACAGGCTGTGACTCCCCCCGTTTGTGATCGGCTCTAGATCACAGGGGCAATGAACAAATGTCGCACGTAGAACAGGCTGTGACTCCCCCATTTGTGATTGGCTCTAGACCACAGGGGCAATAACAAAAATGTCGCACGTTGCTTTATACACCCATAGCGGGATACTTGTACGTTGTTTACGAGAATAGGGGGCCGTAGAGGCTACCCTGGAGAGTGGCAAGGTGACAAATATAAAACCAATAGATACAAAACTCCGCACTCACATGGGGGGATTACGAGGACGTATGAGTGGTCGTGGAATATATCTTTTTTTCCATTTTTTTTTCTAAGTAAAAAAAAGAGGGGGATTTTTGTGTGCGGGGTTCTGGAGCATGCCTCTTGTCATACTTGAAAAAAAATTTATAGCTGCTGCTGCCTATGCCGTACGTTACGGGTAGAGAGAGAGGTGGACGGCTAGCCAGCTGCGGGGAGAAATGAGCACTGTCTTACAGAGGCATGCCTAGAAGAGGGGAGCCTAGCCTAAGGTCCCCGCATCGAAAGGCAGGCAGAAATATGCCATCCCGTAGAGCTGCCTGAGAGGTGGACTGCTAGCCAGCCTTGGGGAGAAATATGCACTGTCTTTTAAAAAGAAGTTGAATGTCAGAGAATTATTTTCTCAAAGTAGAAGATGTAAATGCATGTTTTGAACATGTTTGTATATATTAAAGCGACGTTTGGTGATAAAATAAGAATATGAGAAACCAAGAGAGACAACTCGTACAAACTTTTTAAACATGCTATGACTGCCTGGAAAGGATGGGTAACCCCCGTAGGCAGACTTTCCGGGAGAGTTTGAGTCAATGTTGTTGCAGTGGCTTGGTGGTCTGCGTGTGATAAGTAGGGACCAAGGGCTAACGATTGGCATCGCGTTTTCCCAATTGCTACCACGGAGTAAGGAACTCCGAAACCGTTGGGAGCAGCCAGACGTGTGTGTGCTCGATTGTAGAGCTGACTTCCCTGATGTCTAAAAAGCACGCTGGTGTAGGTGCTAAGACTATTAAGGTCACAGCGGGATGTTAAAGTTAGGCATACTGTCCGTGTTGGGAGGCTAGCGGCGGTAAGCCTTGCCGAGAGTGCGGTCTCGCCTCCTGTACGGGGAGGCGAGGGGCAGGCCGGCCTCAGCTAGAGGGAGAGCGGTCTAGCCACCCGTACGGGAGAGGCAGAGCACGGCACAGCAAATCTCGCTGAGAGCGCGGTCCCTGTCGGCAGGCTGGCCTCGCGGAGAGCGGTCTAGCCTCCCCGGAAGGCGAGGGGCAGGCCAGCCTCTGCGAGAGGGAGAGCAGTCTAGCTTCCCGTATGGGAGAGGCAGGGCACGGCACGGCAAGGGAAGACTCGACGAGAGAGAGGTCCCGCTCCCGTACGGTCCGTGCCGGGAGGCTAGCGGCGGTAAGCCTCGCTGAGATCGCGGTCTCGCCTCCACCTCTGAACAGCGGTCTTGCGGCGCCAGAGATCGCAGACGAAGATCTGCAGGTCCGGGAACTGGCAGTGGATGGAGTCCACTATAGTCTGCAGGCTCTGCTGCATTAGGAGTCGGGCAACGGTACTGCAGCCCCTAGCCTTCTTCATTATCGTCTCTATGTCGTTCGAGCCTAGAACAATGACGACCCTTTCGAAAATGTCGCCTGCCAGGAAAGCACATTCCATGGCATCCTTGAAAGTCTCGGAGTCTGTGCATCTCGTGGCCTGCAGTCCAGACTTGCTGAAACTGGTTACGTCGCATCCCGGCCCTTCGTCTTCGATGGTCTTCTCCAACCTCCTGGCGCGGGAGTCTCCCATAACGAGGGTCATGATCGAGGTTTAAGTAAGGGAAGAGTGGCTACTCGCTAAAGCAATTAAGTTTGAACGCCTGCCGCGGAATTTGCGGCATGTCTCGAACGCGAAGAAATCAGACGAGAGGCGGCAAACATCCGCTGTGTCGGCCTGAACGGTTTCCCGTTCGGCCTTAATTGACCCGATCTAATTAGGCCGATCAAAGGGGCAGTTGATCAGCCAATATGCCTCAATTGACCCGAGCTAATTAGGCCTCGTTAGTAACCCGCTCACCTGTTTGCACTAGTTGGGCAGAGGTGTAGGTGAGAATCGAGTGATCCCGGCCGCTGCTAATTAGGCAGGCCCGAGACAAATGCAACCCGTTTTGGGGCGTGGCTAGTTTTCAGGGAGCCAGGCCAATGTCTGGCTCGTACCTCCATCCTCGAACAACAACTGCCCCCCAGGGACGTGTTAGAACGGGCAAGGCAGCTACCTTAGCCTGGGAATTGAGAGAGATGTACGCTGCCGATATGCCGGCTCTGCTGCATTAGGAGTCTGGCAACGGTATCGTTGCCCTTAGCCTTCTTCATTATCGTCTCTATGTCGTTCGAGCCTATAGTACGACAACCCGATCAAACATGTCGCCGGCCATGGAAGCACATTCCATGGCATCACGGAAGATGCCCGAGTGGGTGCAGCTTGCCGCCGGCAGTCCAGACTTGCCGAAACTGGTTACGTCGCATCCCGGCCCTTCGTCGTTGATGGTCTTCTCCAACCTCCTGGCATGGGAGTCTCCGATAACGAGCGTCATGATTGATGTTTGTAAATAGATTACGTTGACCGAACAAAAATGCTCCCCTTAAGTAAGGGGAGAGTGGCTACTCGCTAAAGCAATTAAGTTTGATCCCCTGCCGCGGAATTTGATCGAAGAGATCAGACGAGAGGCGGCAAACATCCGCTGTGTCGGCCTGAACAGTTTGCCGTTCGGCCTTAACTGACCCGATCTAATTAGGCCGATCAAAGGGGCAGTTGATCAGCCAATATGCCTCAATTGACCCAAGCTAATTAGGCCTTGGTAGCAACCCGCTAACTTGTTTGCACTAGTTGGGCAGAGGTGTAGGCGAGAATCGAGTGATCCCAGCCGCTGCTAATTAGGCAGGCCCGAGACAAACGCAACCCGTTTGGGGGCGTGGCTAGTTTTCGGGGAGCCAGGCCAATGTCTGGCTCGTACCTCCATCCCCGAACAACAACTGCCCCCAGGGATGTGTTAGAATGGGCAAGGCAGCTACCTTAGCCTGGGAATTGAGAGAGATGTACGCTGCCGATAGGCCAGCCTGAGAGGACAAAAATTAAATGCTGTACGTGGGCGGAGAGAAGCTTTCGGGGGAGTCAGCCTAGCTGCTGGCCCGAACTCTATACCCCCGAAATGCCAAAGACACTCTCTGATGTCCCGCCCACACGGCAAAAAGACAGGCAAGGCAGCTACATTAGCCCAAAAGATAGTATCTCGCCCCACCAGACTGCATTTCTCGTGGAGAAAAAACCCACTCCACTACTGGCAATACACCTCGCTGCTCGGGCCTAATTAATTAATTGGGCAATGGGCCTTTTGGGCAATCAAAGGGGCGGCTTAACTCTTAGCTTCATGACGCGTGCCTGAATGATGCTTATTAGCACCTACCTGGGTTGTAGTGTGCTGGGTGCTTGCCGACTGGCCTGCCGATGAAGTTGTGGGCGGTGCCAGGAGGCGGAGGTGTGAACTGGCTAAACGGAGGGAGAGAATTGATTGCCTGAACGGAGATTTTTGCCTAAGTAATGGATTATATGGTCACTGGGAAAGGGATAGAGAGATGTAAAATTTCTCCCCTAGAAATGCCCGCAAATCTCCCCAAACAAAAGTTTGTAGTACATAGTAGGCAATCGGGTCTCGTACCCTTCCCTCAAAACAAAAGCTCATAAAATGCCAGGGATCATCTCCACGGACTTGAAGCACCCGCGCTAAACTTCCCGACCGACTTGAAATTCGGGCAGGCTGGGGGTTTGAGCAATGATATTGCGAGAGATTTAGCCACAAACGCTTTCTGTACGACGTTCTTGTTAATGCCGGTACCTCCCAACTGCAGCTAAGGGTAGGCTTGGCCGACTGGTGCCTTGGAAATATATGGCTAGACTTTGCATGGTAGAAAAGAGGGCAGTACGGAGAGAAGAGATTTCACTAGGCTGAGTGCTAGAGGCCCAAAGTCCCTGAGTCCACCGTGTTCATTATGCCCAAAGTGTACCGCACGCAGAAATCTTCCCCGAAAAATAAAATCAAAAGGCTAGAATGTGAAAAAGAAGAGGGGCTAGATCTGCAGCGGAGAGCGGGAGAGAGAAAATTCTATCCTGGGGTTGGCAGGTAGACTCCCCGCATACCCGGCCGTGTATATCGAGTGACAGCCCAGCTGCTGTCACCGCTGATGACAGCGATTGACACAGCTGGGTGACACGGGGCCCAGGCGCTGCGGAAACTAGATTGCAGGCAGGTGTCGGGGCAAGCTGGAAGGCTTCTTATACCTCGAAATTGACCTGCGTGAAATCATTCTCTTGGCTAGCATAGCACAGTCGAGATCTCTCTCTAATTTTGCAACCATGCCTGATTTGCACAAGTCTTGTACCGTCTGCCGTAAGAGGTTCGGCAGGATAGGTAGGCACCAGAGGTCGACACACGAAGCCAGGCTCGGAGCTCAGAAGCTGCGGGAGATGGCTCTCGCCGAAAGGGATAGGAGCCAGGAGGTAGGGGAGCGCTCTGTAGAACTCCGTCACCTTAGGGGACTGTTTGGCAATCAGTACCTTGCTGTGGCAGAATTTCTAACCAAAATTTCTTCCCGGTTTACGAGCGTGAGGTGGAGGCCGACAGCTTCCCCTTCCCCGACATGAGGGTTCGGCACTTGACCGTGGAAGAGGTTCGTCGTCACAGGGGCTTGGACGCTGACGCTGCTCGTACTCAGTCGCCTGTCCGTGCGGTGCCCGGGCCCTCTGCAGTCAGGACGCCGAGCTCTCGCCTGGAACCGGCTGGAATGGAGGTAGGAGCAGAGGCAGACACGGAATCTAACGGGGATGGCAGCGAGACCGGGAGTGTGGATGGGGAGACTGTGCTCCCCTCCCTTCCCGGGTCTCCCAGTGCGGCACCGTCTTCGGAACGGCATGGATGGGGAGACTGTGCTCCCCTCCCTTCCTGGGTCTCGCCGGGGCCGGCGGGCGGGGTGCAGGTGGCTGATTAGCCCAGTCACCTCTCCCCGTCGTTCGCCTAAGCTAGCTACACCACGGTGACGCAAAACTGGCGAGGGCGAGGAGAGCGTAGCTGCCAATGGTACACCCAGCAGCAAGCGTTCTCCGCGGGTGCCCTTAGACTTGGACTCCAGCAGTAGGGAGTCCGTGGTGGGGCCTCCCAAGAAGAAGCGTTGCGCAGGAAACTTGCTGGACTTGCTGAAACTCGCGACAGCGACGGCAGCAGCACCTCAGGGAGCGATGTGCCGACTGGACAGGAGTCGCACACTCGCAAGCAGATAGAGGAGGAATACAGGGCCAATCACATGTACCTGACGCCACTCGAACGAGACGAGGCCATAGCGTCTCACCCGTGTCTCATCGAGCTGCGCCGAAGGTTAGTTTCGGTTCATCCGCCTGCAACTTCCGGTCACACGGACCGCTGGAACCCCATGCTGAACAAGCTGTCCAACGCATGCAAGATAATCAAGTTCTGCGCGCCGGCTAACGACTGGCGACTCTTCTCTTGGAAGGACCTGACGGCTACCAAGCTAAATTCCCTAGCTGCTGTGCTCCGAGACAAGATCAAGTCGATTGCTAACTTTTGGAAGGAAGCGAAGGATTTGGCGGTGACCGGAACGGTGCAGGACGAGATCGTGCGCTGCAGTGCAACCCAGATGACTCTGCAACAGGCACTCCGTCGCACGGCGGAACTACAGAAGTACACGTCGAAGATGGAGGCTATAGAGAAGTCCCGGAAGAATGCAGACAACAGCTACAAGCCCGCGGGAGAGTACGAAGACAAGTACGTGCTGTTGTTCGAGACCTTTGCTGAAGAGAAGCGCAAATGCCCACCCATCTTCTAAAAGGCTGAACATCAACAGCTGATGGCCAGGGAGTTGCTGCAAATGAACAACCTCTTCAACTTCTAAAATATGTTGCTGGGGAACCGTCCTGGTGTCTTTAGCAACATGGAGGTCCGCACGTACAAGCAAGCCGCGCAGCATCCCATGATGTGGGATGACGGCTCAGAATACTACTTCCTGGCCACCGCGACGCACAAAACGGCCACCACACACGTCGCCTACATGTACCTGGATGTGGAAATGTTCAATCTGCTGCGTCTGTACAGGGAATTCGTCCACCCAAGGCCGTGTGAGAAGAAGTACAAGCCGCTGCTCTTCCTCAATCACCGCGGGAAGCCCATCTACAACATGTCGAACGACCTTTCGATTTACCTGGCTAAGTATGCCCTCACCTCGGAAGGTTCACCAATTCCAATTACCGCAAGCTGTTGGAGACGCTCTCCCACCTTCACCTCACTCGGCACGAGCTGGGCACGATCCACGGGATCCCATCTCTGCTACCGCAGAGAGACATTATCTCCAAGGTAACGATCAGGCAGTGCCTCACAAGCTCGGGATTCCGATCTTGCACTCGCTGCTGAGGAGGTGTAAGAATGGGGAAAGAGTGGATTCGGCACTTGCCGGGTCTGATGTGTTGCTTGACAGCATCACGCCAGAGGCGCAGTCAAACTTTGACAGTTACTGCCGGAAACTTCTTCACCACCTCGCTGTCGGTGGTGCTTCGCGGATAGGAACGTCTTAGGGTAACCGTAGTGGCAGCAATAGTCCCGGCGGGGCTAGTAGTAGTAGTGGTAGTGGTAGCAGCAGCAGCAGTAGTAGCAATTTTTGTAGTGAGACCGGGACTGCCGCCGAACGCGTCGTCACTAGTGGCATTAGGCCAGAACCTGCCTCCGAATCCGTCGCTAGTGGCAGTGGCATTAGACCAAAGGAAGAAGTCTCCCCGCCAGGTAGCAGTAGCAGTAGTTCTTC
>CM037792.1:4895956-4945956 GCA_021229015.1 Solen grandis | reverse complement strand
ACTCATGATAACAAAGGAACGCATCAGCATGTGCAGAAATATGTTGTTAAGTGGCACACATATGCGTCACAGGTAGAGGAACGTGCATCTTGACCAAGACTCAAACCTAGGGCTTTTCATTTACAGGACGAATGCTCAACCGGCTTAGCTACCCTGTCGCTTAACTCAAGTAGTTACAGATTAAATATGATCAGTGTCCGTATATGAGACATAGTGTGGTATCATGCCAGTTTTCTACGGCGTGATACCAGTGTGATAGTTATAAATATGTCTCTATGTAGACAAACGTCCACAAATGCGAGAAATAATGTGGATAGTAAATTAAAACCAAGTAAATGACAAACAAACAATAACGTAGTCGCTATATATATATATCAAACAACTAGTAGCAAACCCTCTTATGATGTTATATTTTCAGTCAATGCGTGTAGTCAATTCCAGTTCTATCTCTTAAGGTAATCTATTCATCATTAAATTGGAATCAGTGATTGTGGGAGTTTTATAGTTAATACAAGCCTAGATAGACTTAGAGCAAAATAGTCTATAATTCAAAGTCAATGGATGTTAGAATCTACACTGAAGTCTTTTTAAGCAATTGATGGAAATATAGTGTAGGGATTATTTTGAAGTATTTAATGATTATTTTGATTTTATGGTTAATCAAAATGTTTTTTTTTTTATTATTATTTAGTGAATTAATAATCAGGAGAAAAGTAAACAATAGATGGATAATTAATCAAGCCTTATACAAGTCTTTGATGTGGTTAAAAAAGTAAAGAAAAAATATCAAGCACTATCATTATTTATGTTGTAAGGTCAACTTGGGATGTTTCCGCGAACCCTGTTGACCTTTTACGTGGATAATAAACGGAGGTATCTACATAAGGGCAACCCGCCTAGAAAAATAAGTAAAATATCAAATAATTCGTTCCCCACTCATCGAAAAGGAAATTATCATTCGGTAATGGAATACCATTACTTGTTTATATGGACATGGTGGAAATATATTGAAACATTATTCCGTTTATTTTGTCTGACCTCTTGTTGGCACGAAATCATGTCTGTTATCTTATGAGACAATGCATCTAATTTAGGTAAGTAATTCGTTCGATCTGCGCATATAGTTTTGCGCCGTTGACGTGTAGCATGATATATCACACACTTATAAACAATTCTAGCAATATGTAGAACAGTGTTAGAACAACGCTTTAAGACAGTGCACAAAATCACGGAGTTACAAATACGTTTGTTTTCGATTCTAGCCAAAATGATTCGAAATAAAAGTATGCTGTGTAACCGCGTTATACCGAATACCACACACACACACTGCAGGATAACTGTTGACGTTTACATGTATTCAAGACTGATATAGTATGCCTGAAAAACTTTTAATTAATTTTAAAAAAAATATTTCCAAAGACAGACAGACAGTACACTTTATTGACGTAATTTTACAGTTTCTTGTCATAGAAACAATAATATAAATTAAAATATCATCACATGATCGCTGTGAATGCAAAAAAGAAAAAAATTACAAAAAAACACACACAAAAAAACCGCATATAAATATACATATGCAAGTACACAGAGAACCATGTATATGTGTGTATATTTTTTCTTAATTTATTGTCAATGTCAAAATAAAAATATGACCAATAAAAATAATTGATATTGATCATGTTCTCATATCAAAGATGCATACAATTCGTAATTCTTGATCCACCCTCGTTTAACATATGACGTGTCGTGTGTGCTGTTATTTTGAAGTCTGATGCCACTAAGACAGGTCCATAAGTCATATCGCGACGTCCTGTAAGCAAAGGTGCCATGTAGAATAATCAAAGACGTCAATGTCTAGTGGTAACATACCCTACTGCGGGCCTGACGGTTATGAGTTCGAACCCCGTTGGGGTGAGGCTTTTTTATGACATTCCAAGGCGCTAAGTACTGGTCCAACCCAGAAACTACCGCGAGGGATAAGTATAAATTGTAAAAACATGTTTCCTTATAAATGTTAAGTAAATAAGTTTATACTTAAGATATGCAGCCTATATCATAAATAAATTGGAAGGCCTTATTTAAAGGGTACCAAACCTGGCAGGGTCATTCGGATTTTCATGTGAGGAAGCCTTCCAGCTGGCTTGCGGTAGGTTCTACCCGGATGTCTCCGTGCATTCGGGGTCTTCCTCCACCTGTAATTAGCTGGACGTCGCTATATGACTGAAATACTGTCGAAGCGACGGTAAACTCAAATAGTCAAGTCAAATAGTCAAGTCAAACTACAGCAATGGAGGCCTAACTCTATTATTTCTTTTATATACGCTAAACAAATCTACCACGTGGCATGGAGAGATTAGGACTTAGTCTAGATCGGTGACAAATACGAGATAAAGTGTGCTAAATTTTTAACTGAAATGTTTGCTTAGTTTTGATTTTTTAATTAAAAAATAACGTTACACACTTTCTTTTGGAACTGATTGTATTCATATCTAGTGTGACTTTTATGTACTCCAGAACATACATAACATCGATTCTGGCAGGTACCTCTGACATAATCAATGAAATAAATTCAGCCAATTCTTGAATCTCAATTAACAGTTTATATACGAAACATGCGGTCTCGGCATCGATCTATTCCGAAATCTCTCTGACGGAAGCCGAAAAAGAAATCCCGCATAATAAAATACAAAGGCACTATGTCCGTATTGTTCAGTGGGCGATTGAAATGCAAAATGAGTTCTAATGTAATCAAACGAAACAAGCTTTTGTGTAGATTGAAGATTTCCGTTTTTAATTGTAAATGCATCGGAAGTGAACGAAAATTCTCCACATCGCTAAGAAGCCCAAGTGAGTGGTCTGAAGCAATTCTTTCTTCCCATTTAGCCGTCTCGTGTGATTTGTTTATTATTCAGATATCCCCAATACATTTATACTTCACGCAGCCAGTATCGGCCTTCTAATCCGCCGGCCGACGAGCAATGGATTGCCAATACCGCCGTAATGCATCTCCACTCTATTCGCAAACACGAAACCCTGCACAGCGACACGGCAGTAACTTAATAATTAGGACACTGTCAAGTGTCATTTGCATGATGTTTGGGTAAAATGAAACATAATAAATGTTCAATCGGGAATTATCGGCTTTTCTGATAAAATGTCTTTCAGGATTTGCAAATTTCTCTCGAGCGGAAGATAGGTCATAAAATACCCGGATGATGATAATGATACAGATGGAGCCTTCTCTGAAAAATAATTCAAGTTAAAAGAAGTTATTCAAATTTACGAGTTGCACTTCAAATGAATTTCTGAAACAAATACATGTGCAAGTGATATTCTTAAAATATCCCTTGCAAATTACGCTTAATAGAGATACGAATATTATACGAGATTTTTTCTTCCTTTTTTTTGTACAGTAATAATAAATAATGAAAATACTTAGATAATGATTGTCAATTGCCGTGAAAGATAACTTTTATCTCTGCGGAGCGATCACAGAAAGCATCATTTTTCACACTCGGCGCAGGTGGTGAGTTTTTCCGCTATCATTTAAATCAACAAAGTGTCTATTTTTTTAATTTTTTTTTTGCTTTGATCAATCTTAAATATCATATATCTAATGAAATGGATGTTAATGCGAGCAAAAACTAACGAATTGACGTCATACTTTTGACGTCATTAATAAATTACAAATTACAGAAACTAACGTCATGAGCAGAAAAATTCAACATCAATTGCAAAGTTCACAATGTTGTCTTCATTTCAAATTTCAAGTAAATTGGTACCCGTATAACTATTTAATATATATATATAAGCCGTTTTTGACACTTGTCGTTTTATGTGTACATCTTCAGTCGCCAACGCCGAATTTATGAATGGATTTTCATCTATCTTCTATGATTCTCATTCAATCTTTCTTGGTGTTAAAATGTGTTCGACTTAATGGCGTTTGAGTTAAACTACGTATTAAGCAAGATCTCTTGAGTTATGGCTCTTTTATTGCATAAATATCTTTCTAATATATATGCTACAAGTCTTCGCTTCTTTTTAATATGAGCCGTTTTGAACCGTTCCCGCTGATTAGAGCGTCCGACTCGTAAACGGGAGCTCGTGAGTTCGATCCCTGACCGCGACATACAATATTCGTTAAACCTGGTACTGGTAGCTCCCTGGTTGGCTCAAGATATATATACAGTGTAGTTCCAGGACAGGATGGCGTGCTGTAAGGATAATGTTGTACTGTTGTTTGAGAGATAAACCCAAAATCAAACAAACAAACACACAACCAGATACTTGTCATTTAACATGATGTAGTTTTCTTGTCGAAATTAGAGGATATATTGTTGCCTTTAACACGAAATATTTGCAAATTCTTAGCATTGTTAAACATAAAAGTCATAATTCACAAACAGTTTTGATTCGCGTTTATTAAACGCTTCATGAATCACTTTGACAACGGTTTGTTTACTAGAACTGTTTAAGACCAAAATGAATATATATTCGTTTAATTACTAACCTCCTTAAATATGAGAAATGGCTGCATCAGGGATAAATGGGCGATATATACAACTCGACTGATGCAAACTTTCAAACATATATAAATCTTACCTAACTGTAATAATCCATTTGCATTTTCATCGTCATCCCGTGCCAACAACATGCCAGATCTACTGAGGTGCCCTTGAGGTTTATCCCTTCAATTTAAGACCATTTTGATAATTTTCTGTCTGGCTCCCCATATTGGAAAACCATAGCTTAGTCGTTACAATACGTCACATGTTTGTCACAAAATTCTTGTATCTTTTATGCATGCATGTATCTCGCGTTATGCCCACAAGCAAGATAACTGAAGGCAACATTTCTCGACAAACAACTTCCAAAAGTCGTATTGTGCCTCTGCTCACGTGACGGACAAACAATGTGATAGTTCAGCACTCTAGTGTTTTCAATTAGTTGTGATAGCTCGGTCATCTGGTGATTTCAATTAATTGTGATAGCTTGGCCATCTAGTGATTTCAATTAATTGTGATAGCTCGGCCATCTGGTGATTTCAATTAATTGTGATAGCTCGGCCATCAGTGATTTCAGTTAGTTGTGATAGCTCGGCCATCTGGTGATTTCAATTAGTTGTGATAGCTCGGCCATCTGGTGATTTCAATTAATGTTCAAATTAAATATGACATTTTTACGTTTACTAGTTAGTATCCTGGCGGTTGCTTTTAATGTTTTAAATTTGAAATATAGCAATATATATCCTTCATTATGTTTGCAATTGGAAGTTTAACTCTCCTATCCTCTATGGGTTGTTTGTATATGCAACCTGGCTTGAACTCCACCGACAATACTTAGTGCTAAGTAAACGCATTTCTGTTTTATGAAATATTCTAGTACAGGACAAGAATGGCATTGATTACTGATTAATTATTACCAATATTTGTTCCAATATTAAGTATTAATAAGTAACAATATTTGTTCAAATATTAAGTATTGTGCTACTAGAAGAAAAAGAAGTAAAACTCGTCCTTAAGTATATGTTATGTATTTTTAGCGCAAAGAATTTTGGTGGAATTTAAGACAGTTTTTTTCCACCTTATATATTTGTATGCTTTATTTGCTATCGCGGGCTCCCATCTATTTAAGATTGTGTGTATGGAAAATTTATGAGGCTTTCTTCGTAGTTCATGGACAAAACCGGTTGACAGTTTGTTTGACGTACAGAGCGTTTGAAAGCAGCACAAGAGAAAAACAACAAAAATAAAACATAAAAAAACAACAACAATAACAACAACCAAAAAACAGAAATTAACATTGCGAGTTATACATGTACCTTACATATTTTTACATGTCGGCCTTGTTTGTCGACCGGTGTGATACTTTGTATCACGTTCTTCTTGTTTTTGCTTTGTGTTAGTTACGATTTTTTTTATTTATTATTCTCTCTCTCTCTCTCTCTCTCTCTATATATATATATTAGATGACTTTTCATCGATTACTGAAAGCGTACCAGATACTTTGAATTTGCCCTAGTTTTCATGAACAGACCGGCAGTTGTTCGTTTTAATTGCAAATAACGAAGGAATACAATGCCTTAAACACAAATCGATTTGTTTAATTGAGATCATAAATGTTCTCATATTAGCTTAGAAATGATAATTGTATCCAGTTATAAAAATAATTACTTTTAAATCACAAAACACCGCGCTTGAATACATTTTTTTCGGTCGCTTTATTATATATTTATGTATTTAATTTTGCGCAGTATGTTATTTGTTAAAACAATATGAACACAGGCTATATTTCAAACAATATCTTTTTGATATTTTCGTCAGTTCAAAAATAAGAAGTTTGGATTGTCATAATTAAGAAGTTTTGTAGGCATTAAAAATCATACATATACTGTAGGAGCATGATTGTATAAAGCGTACATACATGCACTTTTATTTAAGAGGGCAGAAAGTATGGAGGTTGTATCATCAAAGTGCTGAGGTGAGAAAAAATTTAATTAATATGTTACTATTTTTTTTTTTTTGAAACACAGGTCTATCTCTCATTAGTATTCATATAAAATAGAAGTTATCACGTCGCAAGAACGCGCTGTTCGTTTGACAATTTGGTTTAATGTCCCACCGACGGTATTTCAATGATTTTTAGACTATTTCTTCTTGAGACAGATATAGTACTGCCACATTGCAATATCACGCCGTAGACATGTGGCATGATACCACACCCAGTCACATTATTCATTATCCAGGCCAACCAATCTTGGAACTACCTCTTACATGCTGAGCGCAAAGCAAAGGAGTTGCAGATTCGTGGCAGATATACCCTTTGAAAAATACTTAACGGGATTCGTTATTGTCCTTTCTAGACCTTCGTTATTCATTTTTCTTATCAAATCTTATTGTTATCAGATTGCCTGGTCGTTTTAGTGATCTTTTGTTGAACCATATATTGTAAGAGATCTCCACATGAGGATCGGGATAGTCCCGCTAGAATGCACGGCTCCTGATCACGGGGTCCGTGGTTCGAACTTCGGTCGGGTCGTCGCTGATTTCATTGAGCAAGAATCTAACCTCGGATTGTTTCAATTCCACTAGGTGTACAAATGGGTACCTGAAAGGATATTAGGGCTAATTATATGGCTTTCTAGCGCCTTAGGTTTGATTAAACAGGATTTGTCCAATGACCAAGGTAAAACATGTTAAGTCGGTTTAACGGGTACTAGCTTGAAAGTAGACTGTAACTACCTAAAGATATATTAAGTGCGTTCTAAGTGAGATCCGAAATATGTTCAGAGTCATGTTTATTTTGTACTCAAAGGTTATTGAAAGTTAAAGTTAAACCTAAATAATTACTTCATCGCAAATATTCATCGCAGAAATTGTGAGATATCACTAAGTTTACGTCCGCATTTAAATGATTCCATTTAGTTTTTAGGCGTGCACTATTTACAAAGTTTTGTTGAAACAACACATCTTAAATCATTGGTTTTTGTTCTTTTCCATTAAAGCGTATCAATAAATCAGCATCAAGAACACGGGGCAAAACTTCTCAAAAGTAACAAATGCTATTGGATCACAGACTTCTATCAAATCAAGAGGAAAACGTGATCAAACATCAAGTTTAATTAAAAAAACTAAACGTTATACGGCTGAATTAATATCCTGCTGTACACACAGTCTTAACCAACTGTACGTCAAATAATGTTTCAGTGAACACGAAAAATAACAACAAAGAAGGAAGACAGGCAAACAGTACAAAACCTTCACACCCCTACGCCCTCCCCGCAAAACACCCAAAAAAAAAAAAAAAAAAGGAAGGAAAAAAAATCAGCAAAAAAACCCCAAAAAACTACGACATAAAACAACAGCAAATACTAGTACAAAAGTACAAAGAAACCTGGATCAACGTTTTAACCTCTTTAGAGAAGACAATTATTAGAAAGATGAAAACTGTGCCCGCAAAAGATTCAGCCCTCAAAAAGCCCCAGGGAAAGACTATTTATTTTTTCTCCGTCTCCCGGTTCTACTACGTCATACATATGCCTCCGTTTGTCTCGACTGATCATCAATTTGTATCTTCTAGGATTTTCAGACATTAAAACCAATATCTGAAGAAAATCTCTCTGTCTCGACAATTACTTATTCGATCCTCATTTGGTAATTAATCAACGTACCTCAAATCTCTGCCTTAATGCATCTAAGACCCGTTAAAACTGCTCGGCTATATTTAGCTGGGTATGGTGAGGGAGCTTATGTTTGCATAATTCACTTTATATACACCAACATATTTATTCATGAGGATGTCAATGATAAAAGGATGCATTTTGTGCAGTGATAAGTTGCAAAAAAAATAAAATATGGTGAGACAGTTAACTAATAACCATTAAAACAACCTATTTTTTCTCCACAGAAGGATACAAATTAATGCATTTTAGATGAATCTACTCAGTTATTGAGTTGCTGTTCTTCCTTTCAGACACGGGAGGTCGTGGGTTGAACCCCAAACCAGGCCAACGATTCGATATAATGTTGGTATATAATGATATATCCCCTGAGAGACCCGTTGCTTGGCGTTCAGTATTTGAGATCAGTTGACGAGATAATGCGATTGGGTGTTGCATCATGCCACTTTTATATGGCGTGACATCTCAGCACTATGCAAAGTCCCCACATAACTGAAATTCTATCTTTCGGTCATTAAATTAAGCAAACAAACCGAAATAAAAATCGTTTCGCCACAAGAAAAACACGTGGCAATTCATTTTTCATGTAATCAGATATGGGCTTTTAGCTCAATCAACTCTGTTTTGTGCTTGTTTATTGAAAAGTGTAGTTTTCGGTGAAATGAATTACGTCATAGACGTTAAACATGATTAAAGCGTCATGTGTCTTTTTGTTTGTCCCCATTTTGTCAGGTCAATTTTAGAACTGCTCTGCACTACAATATCACTCGAATTAAAATCAAATTCTATATTTTATATTTTAAATTTTATGATTTTTTTTTCGCTTCCATAAATTAAAAAAACAAAATAATAAGATATTTACGATTGCATATTTACAGTTTGTCACGTACGCCAAGACTTTGCATTTTGAAACCGGCTCCCATTCGACTTTCAGTTAAACATAATGTTTTAAGGTAAAGTCCCTGTAATGGTTCCGCTACATTTCGGACCTCATGGCCTTTCACAAAGATAACCAAGGCTTCCTGATGTTTCATAAGGGTACCTTGGTTATCTTGGTAGAGGTTAAGTGGACAAAGAAGTAGCGGAACCATTACAGGGACTATATTTTAACCCTTTGCCTCATAGAGGATACCATGAAAAGACCTATGCGAACAGCATAAAACCAGATCAGCCTGCGAGTAACTCGCAGGCTGATCAGGTTTTATGCTGTTCGCTGCTCCTCAGTGGTCTGGTAATGAGGATTTTACAATTAAATTTGGTAAGGTTTGAGTTTGGCTTTCTGCAGATCAGGCTTTATGTGGTACCTATTGAGTGCGTCAAAATGAGTCTATATGAGGGAAAGGGTTAAGTACGGTTCAGAGTCATTGTCGCTTGGTACATTTATATTTTTAGCTAACAAAACATGACGTAAGCAGTTGCCGCCGCATAATGCGATAAGATACAATCACTCATTTTTTTTTCATTATCAAGACTCCATGGTTTATTTTGTGCAATATATTTATCAAATTTTGGATGAAATACAAATATTTCATCGGACGGTTAAGTAGGACATGTAACTTGAATTCAAATGCAAATTCTACTAATATAATTTAAACTTATCGAAATTCGAACTTTTATCTTTTTTCTGAACGCAGCGTCCAAAATTTATCATGTACGCATATTAAACATTCTTGTAAGCACATTTCGAGAACCAAATGTAAGACATTTTATTTAATTCTTACTTTGATAAATATAATTTTATGCATTAATATCGTAAAAATATACATAATGTATTTCTAAAGGATCGGCGTACACTATCCTAAAAGGAAACAAAAGATACCATAAGATATGTCTTCTTATGATAAATTAAATCTTAGGCTATTGACTAAAGATACCAAACAGCTGTATACAGCCTGGATCAATCGATTTTGGTTTCCGCAAAATGTAGGGCGCGCTATATCTTTCACAGTGCTAATATTACTGAAAAGAGACGTTATAAAACTGTTACGGAGATGGTTTGGGCAATAAAGATACATAATTATATAAGCTAGGACTGTCGATATATATTCAAGTATTCTCGGGATTCTTTATATATAGGATTTTTTTAATCAAATATTCGAAATTTACATTCGATTTAAATATGTAAATCTCACTTAAAATTTTATAAGATGCATCTTGTGTTCAGCTGCCTACATGTAAGGGTTCATTTTTAGCTGCCTTAAAATATATAAATTTAACCTAAATCTAGTAAGTACCCGCATACTTACCGGTCATCTGTAATTGTTCCCTGGTCACTTATAAAAGGAGAATGGATACATTTTTTTAAACCTTTTAAATTGATGGCTTTATGAATCTGAATAAAAAAAAAAAACTGATTTTTTCTTGAATAACAACTTAATTGACATAATCAATGAACATTAAATGAATTATTGGATGAAGCAATTTATGTAATTGGATTATTGTAATGATAAAATTATTATGAAATTAAAAAATATTATATTTCATTTCAAATACCTAAATTGATTTAGCAATTGGAAAGTGAGATTGAAGTGTCTGTCTCTTATACTGCGCAGATCCAAAAGGGAGAAGGGTTGGGGTATTATATTAAGAGTAAAGAAACCTCCTCCCTGGGAAAACCGTTTGACCCCTCCTTCCCCATCCTGTAAAAATCTTAAAAGAAGAAAAAAGGATAGTGTAGAAGAAGGTCCCTTACGTACGGTGAATTCCAAAATTTCATTGTCGGTAGTTTTCATAGTTAGCCAACATGTCTCTGTTGGACTCCCCACCCCTTTGAGGTAAATGGAAGGAATTGCGTATGCCTTAATCTTTTTTACACTTATTTTTTTTTCATACGAGAATGGTTCTACTCGGTGCCTCTTTGTACCCAAGGTTACATGCCACGTGTTAATTTGAAAAGAACAGAACAGTATATATTTTTATTTACATCCCAGGCATGGGGAAATGAGTGCTGATATAGTAACAGAAAAATACATCGTTACGGTCAGAGCTCTTCGGACTTAAAGAGGTTATAACTGATAAAGTTATGTGCAAAAATAAGAGAAGAGAGAGAGAAGATGATATAACTAATTCCAGCGGATCACCATGTTTACACTGTTCATTATATGATTGATATAACGAATTCCAGCGGATCACCATGTTTACACTGTTCATTATATGATTGATATAACGAATTCCAGCGGATCACCATGTTTACACTGTTCATTATATGATTGATATAACGAATTCCAGCGGATCACCATGTTTACACTGAACATTATCATTTATAAAAATTACACTGTCATTGAAATCAAATAGAAACCCCAAGTACAGTTAAAGGTTAGGTATATTGTGCCAGTAGCTTAAATGCTAGCCATTTTAGTCTATCAAAATTATTTAAATTAGTTCTGATATTGAATATCTCAATTCAAAGTTTTTATTCTTCATTGAATACAGCAACATTTTCATAAAATACTTTGTGGGAAATGTATGGAAACATTTCGCAAAAAAAAAAAAAAAAAAAAAAAAAAGATTTTCTACGCCTATATGGACCAATTTACAAGTCAAATGATTCATAAGTACCAATGATATAGCCATAGTTGAGACTTATGTAAACAATCAAACAAGAGGGTCAAGATGGTCTCCATAGAACCAGTGACGTCATTGTCTATACAAGTTGCTATCTTATAGAGCAGTCCTTTTGATTTCATAATCCATGCAGAAATGTAGCAACATCATTTCAATTCCACATACCAGACAGTACATGTGGTTCTGATTTGAATATCGTAGCTTAAAAAAGTGAAGTTAGTCACTTGGCCATAAATTTTCAAAGGTAGGTCACTGGATCATGATTAAGGTCATCCAAGGTCAAAATTCAACTGTGACTGTGGTTAAAAATGCCATAGCCCCCTACATAAGGCTATGGTACTAGAATATCTGGTATTTTTTATTATTTAATGTCATAGCCCCCTATATAAGGCTATGGTACTAGAATATCTGGTATTTTTATTATTTAATGTCATAGCCCCCTATATAAGGCTATGGTACTAGAATATCTGGTATTTTTATTATTTAATGTCATAGCCCCCTATATAAGGCTATGTTACTAGAATATCTGGTATTTTTATTATTTAATGTCATAGCCCCCTACATAAGGCTATGGTACTAGAATATCTGGTATTTTTATTATTTAATGCCATAGCCCCCTATATAAGGCTATGTTACTAGAATATCTGGTATTTTTATTATTTAATGCCATAGCCCCCTATATAAGGCTATGGTACTAGAATATCTGGTATTTTTATTATTTAATGTCATAGCCCCATACATAAGGCTATGGTACTAGAATATCTGGTATTTTTATTATTTAATGTCGTAGCCCCCTATATAAGGCTATGGAACTAGAATATCTGGTATATTTATTATTTAATGGCCATACCTTCAGATCAAATGTTCAGGAATCAGCCATAATCAAACATAGCTATAAACATTGTCATAAAGTTTGAAGAAGGTTGTTTTCGAAATGTACGCAAAGTGAAATATCATTGCATTTTTGATTATTCAAGTGCCATAATACAAGACATAATGTGCATGAAACTTAGCCGAGCCATAATGTATCATATCATAAAGTTTGAAGAAAATTGCGACGAAATGAAAAAGCTAGAGTATACACAAAGTGAAATCTGGCATTTTTCATATTTCAAGGGCCACAACTCCGACCTTATTTGCAGATATCGAACTTAGGTGAGGAATTATGTTGATAAACATTGAACATTTTAAGAAAATTGCTGAAGAAATGAAGATGTAAGAGTGTATACAAGGAAATGTTGACAGACGTCTGGAAGGACAGACATACGACGGACATTGACTGACAACAATTTCTCACCTTGAGCACTTCATGCTAAGGTAACCTTAAAGCTTAAAAAATGATACGTGCGTAACAAAGTAAAATACACCTACATTAAAACAAACAGCTTAGAAAAAATGGAAATGCGTCATGGTGCAATGGAAACATACGCAACTACAGGTCAGAAGATTGTGGGATCGAATCCCGTTAAGGACAAGGATTGACCTTCCCAAGCACAAAGTACTGGTCCAACCCAGGAACCGTCGACTGGGATCAGTATAAGTTGTAAGGATTTGTTTCCAAATCGTTTTTAAACAAAGCATTTATTCTAATGAAACGCCTTGTGTTTCAAATGCACTTGTTTCTACTAATATTTCGAACAAAAATGGAAAGAATGGTCGTTTATATATAAAATATAATGTTTTCAAATAATATTTGGAACAATGTTTATGTTTAGTGGAAATAAATTATATTGACCCATTTTACGTCTTTTTAAAAGTTTTCACGCATTTTATTTTATGCTTTCGATATTCAAAAGCTACATTTTACAATCAAAAATTTATAGTAAGAATCCACGCAACACATCACTCTGAGGAAGGATTTCAATAATTCTGACTCGACACGAAAGAGGCATAACTCTGTACCAGCTAATGAATAGCTTTTCGTTTGATTAATCACCACTGCTCTAGTGTTTAAGCGGATTCAAACAGAAAATGAATGTCGTAGTTTCTGTGTTATAATCAATTGGAATCCATGTTTCAGTTGTCAATTTTGTTTCATAGATTCGCCTGTCGCACAAGCGTTGAAGAATAAATTTGTATGTGCAGGTTTAAGTTGTAAAAAAGAATGAAACTGAAATTAACTTTGATTTAAGTAAAAAAGAGAAGGCGAATATATCTAAGATGTATTTATATAGATACTTCAAAAGAAATTATGTATTTCAAGTTACATCAAGTAACAGTAATTACCGATGAAATAATGCTGAGGTTCATTCGAATTACGCTAAGTACATGGTTAACCAGTTTTTATTCCGTATTATTTTAACCATTTTCTATTAAATATTGTATTGGTAGGATGTGCACATTTATGTTTATATGTTTGTTTTTTGTTGGGTTTAACGTCCCACCGACAGTATTTCAGTCATTTGGAGACGATGTCTACTTGAGGCAGATATAGTGCTGCCACTCTGCTGTATCACGCTGTAGACATGTGGCATGATACCATACCCAGTCACATTATCCTGACACCGGGCCAACCAGTCCTGGAACTACCCTTATATGCTGAGCGCAAAGCAATGGAGCTGTAACAGTACCATTTTTTAACGATTTTGGTATGTCACGGTCGGGGATCGAACCCGCGATCTCCAGCTCCAAAGGCGGTATGTTTATATGTATGTATGAAAGTATGTTGAGGTTTATCTTTTATTTCAATCGGCCATATACATATATATGTACACGTCTCAAATACTGTTTATAACGCATTATTTAAAAAAAAGCGATTTATTAATTTTAATTCAGATACACTCCCATATTATGAAACATCACAGCGTTCAAGAAACCTCGATACAAAATTCACCACCTTTATATTGTCATCGTGCTAATATAAGAGAAGTTTAATGACAATGTCTGAGCTAAATGTCTGAGGTAAACTGTGAAACTTGCCGAATTTTACAGATGGCCACGTAATGAACATTTGCCGGATGTTACAGATGGCCACGTAATGAACATTTGCCGAATTTTACAGATGGCCACGTAATGAACATTTGCCGAATATTAGAGATGGCCACGTAATGAACATTTGCCGGATATTACAGATGGCCACGTAATGAACATTTGCCGAATATTACAGATGGCCACGTAATGTACATTTGCCACATATTACAGATGGCCACGTAATGAACATTTGCCGGATATTACAGATGGCCACGTAATGAACATTTGCCGAATATTACAGATGGCCACGTAATGAACATTTGCCGAATATTACAGATGGCCACGTAATGAACATTTGCCGAATATTACAGATGGCCACGTAATGTACATTTGCCTCATATTACAGATGGCCACGTAATGAACATTTGCCGGATATTACAGATGGCCACGTAATGAACATTTGCCGAATATTACAGATGGCCACGTAATGAAAATTTGCAGAATATTACAGATGGCCACAAAATGGAGGTCAACTTTGAAACTTGCCGAATTTTACATATGGTCACGTAATGAACATATGCCGAATATTACTATTACAGATGACCGCCAAACAGAGGTCAACTATGTAATTTGCCTACTAATACAGATGGCCGAGTAATTAACATTTGTCGAATATTACAAATGTCCGTCAAATTGAGGTCAATTTTTAAAATTTGCCGAATATTACAGATGGACACCAAAAGGATGTCAACTATGAAATTTGCCGAATTTTACAGAAGCCCACCCAATGGAGGTCAACCATGAAATTTGCCGTTCGCTTACCACCGGCTGATGATTAAATTATTTTGGTCATTAAAAATTGTGGAATGTATTTGCAATTTATATAAATATTACAATCATCCCAATCTGTACCGATTAGGAGTAAAATTCTTCGTATGGTAACAATAATGATCTCATCATTTATTATAAATCTTATAAATGAGATACCAAGGAAACAAATTTCCTTATGGTAAACATTAAACTGCAACACAACTGTTAAATTACTTCCGCCAAAGTAAAGAATCTGATCTTAGCAACGCATTTGTTGTTACAGAAGCGTTACTTTCTCATTTACATCGTTATTCAACTGGTTTAAATCATGGAAATTCTGAATATTGTTTATTTTGCTTAAGTAATGGTTTTCTCTATTATTGTCTTTTGCTTTATTGACAATATTGTGGTGCATGTTTATCATATAAGATATAAATAAGTGTTGTTTTACGAATATTGGACACAAAGTATTCGTCCAACCAAGGAACTCCCGAGTGGAATTTGTATTAGAAGTAAAAATTTAATTTCCAAATCGACTTAAAATGAAATAAATGAATTAGTTTAAACAATGTTGAACGCTTATAGAATTACCATTTTATGCAATCAAATAAAATTAAAAGTTTTGTGCAACAAAACATCAGGTATTCTTACAAAAAAGTTAATACGTAATACATGTTAATGTTTCTAGTAGTTCTAGAAATGGTCTATTAAAAGTCGGTATGATGTTACAATTACTAAATTATGATATATGATGTAATATAGTATTATACCGGTCCCGGCAGTCATGTGGTAAGAGCGTCTGCTCCGTATTCGGAAAGTCATGGGTTCGATCCCCGGCCGCGACACACCAAAGTCGTTAAAATGATACTGTTATAGCTCCCCTGCTTGGCGCTCAGCATATAGGGTAATTCAAGGTCAGGCAAGCTCGGTGTCATGTTAATGTGACATGGTGTGGTATCATGGTGTGGCGTGATACTGCAGTGTGGCAGTACTATATCTGTCTCAAGTAGACATTGTCTACACATGACTGAAATAATGTCGGTTGGACGTTAAACAATGAACTTCAAAACATTACCTAAAAAGACTGTTGAAACGCAACTCATAACACGAGCGTGGGAGGCTAGATTCTGATCCTGTAAAGCTAACTTTTAAAATTCCATTCCTCATGTTTCTCTAAATCAGATTACATTAACATTGCTTCAATGAACTGAACTGTTATGCCATCGACAGAAACGTGTTTGATATTCGACTCGAATGTTGGGGGATAGTAGGCGAAAACCTAAATGCAGTCTTTTCGATAAGACCAATGGTGGTTTATCAGCTAGTTACACAACGGTGAACAATTGCCTTCATTTTGGTGACATTATATTTCGGTCATTAAAACAGGGAGTTCCATTTGACATATATGTGATAGTGTTATTTGCATTCGCGCTCAGGCGTATTGTGCATGGTGCTGCGGTTTTTGACAGAGAATGCCTTTTAGGCTCAACACCTCTGAATTCGGTTCTCTTGAACTTTTTCTGTCAGTGTTGCCCTCCCTTAGCACATATAGACAGATGCACCAAACTCATAGAGACAAATGCGGATACAAGGGATTCGGTTACACGACCCTTGATCGTTCTGAATAGACCCCCGATTCTTTAGCGTACCCAGTGTATAGCACCGATACACGCGAATCCCTCTTAACCACTGTCTGGATGAACCAGCGCTGGGCTTCTAGTAAGGCGGGAAACACTGAGAAGTGTCCCAGAAATTGTCCAAGGTTCTAAAGGGATTTGAACCCCGGACCCCTGGATTAGCAGTCCAGTGCGTTACCAGTGAGTCACCGCTCCGCCTATTCATGTGATGTGAGAACGGACGGACGTTAGAACCCAATTTGATGAAAAGACATTGTAAAGGCATGACAGTGTTATCACACGACTTGCAATAAGACGTAAAAATGGATTTTTTTTGCTAAAAATTCCCTTTAATTCAAATGATATTTTGCATACCTTTATTTGATTAATATAATTTTTGATTCATGCAATTCCGTTTATCAGCAAACTCTATGCCCTAACAGTAAGTATATGTCACATGACATATAAGGGAATGACTCATATTTAAAAACTCACTTTTTTCTTCTATCTATTTCAATAACATTTTATTCTCATGGTTCTAAAAACTACACGTGCACACGCTGTTTTAACGATTTAAGATTCAGGTATTTGATGCCATAATATGGCCAGTTTAACGATATCAAATAACTTATATATGTACCTGTTAAATAGTACATTTGTTTGATCAAGTTCTATTTCATTATACATGTAGATTATATTTTGATGCCTCACCAAATTGAGATAACGATCTGCAAGCAAAACAAAACAAAACAAAAAAAAAAACAAAGTCTTAATGTCTTCATTATGTGTTGATTTAATTAAGTGTCACTTTTAGTATTGATATTAAGAAATTTAATATTTCATCTGACATTTTGAGAGTCAGTAAGATAATATACATAAAACCTAGTTATAGAAGCTTCCCATTAAAAAAACCGAGGTCCAAAATAGTCAGCATCGGAAACAATAAACCTTATGATTAATGATACACAAAAATCATTTATAATAGAAACCATAACATTTTATAAGCATAGCATAAGGGTTCGTTTGAAATAAAACTATACGCTATTAATGCACAATTAGACACAGCTTGACTCCACATTTAAACCGTTCATAAATAGTTCCATCCGGAAAACTCTCTAATTTCAGCACAATGCGTCGGTTTTTATGGTACCATGGCCTATGTTCACGGTGTTTTTACCTATATTCTTAATGCACGGTTTATAGAATTCTGCGTATTTGCTCCGTTATTGCACTTTTCGGAGCCAAGTAAACCTCATCGAAAATAGATTACTTTTATTATAGATAGATCAAGAATTGTTGGCATTATAATGTGAACTATAGAACATTCAATCTTTTGTCTGAGCTCTGAAAGGTTGTGATATCGTATCGCTCCTTCAGCACTACAAACCTTTATGCTTCGTCAGTTCTGTCTGTGTTCTTTTAGCAATTATGTTGTATAGGAATTTAAATGAGAAAAGTCAGTGAAATGAGGGAGACGAAATCTGATGAATCAAAGGTTTGCATCACCTTTAAGGCTTTTTACGGGCACATTTAGCACGTTATGACTTCACAATATCAAGCAATTTCGGGAATTTCGAAGAAGGATAGATGTCAATCAGCAGACGTTGGCGAGAATAACAGCGAAATCCGATCGTATTAAAATACGATAAAAGTGAAATTTAATGAATAAATTTTCAATTTCTAAAATGTAATAATAACTTGGATTGAGTTTGATGTCATAAAGTCACGCGAAGAATATAACTTTTCACCAGTCTACAGTAGTTACTAAGGAAAAAAAACAACAGCTATAATGTTAGCTTTTTAAAAAAAGCATTTTGGATTGCTCAAGAAGGGCTTGCATTTTTAAATTGCCTCCTTCTTTTTGAGTTTGAGGAGACTGTTGTCCACAGCTTTATGAATCTTAGGCAGAGCACTGATGAGGTTAAGGGTTAGACTTACTAGGTTTATGTTCAACCAACACTACTTATGCACTAAGGCATACTTAAGTTAATTTTTAAAATGAGACAGGAACACATATCACCATTATGGTCAGTGGAAATTGAGCTTGTGCATATTAAAATGGTGCAAACTAATCAAAACCCGAAATTAATCTGATGTGATCTTCAGCATTTTACAGAAAATGTCACATACTCTCCCCCATTAGCACATTTTCATCCGCATCCATCATATTCCTCATCTAGTTAAATGGTTGACTTTTCTCAGCTGCTTTAAGACTTAAATCATGCTTTGAGCTATTCATCACACTATCTGAATGTTTACTCTAATGAATAGACAGAATGTCAATTATTTTACACAACTGCAGCAAACACATAAATTCTATCCTTATTCTTGTAACTTTATATGAGACTCTATTACAGGCATATAAAAGACGCGTTTGGTTTTAATGATACATACACGGATATTTGCGTCATGATGATGTAACACCTCGTGAGAATATTCCTCAAAGTTATTTGCTTCCCAAGCGGCTCCTTATCAAGTCACATGCTTAAACTAGGTCAGTCTGCCCTGTCTGTCAACGGTGAAGGCATATCCTGGAGAAAGATTGATCGAACATATTTTGTTTGGCTTATGTGTTTTCCTGGTGTTACCCTATTTTGATCAGATATTAAGTACTATTTCGAGATATCCCAATTAAGGAAAGGTACAGTTTTAAATGATTAAAATTTGCGTGAACGATCAACTTAATCCAAAGACATATTAAAGAGAGATAGGAAACTTCCGTAAAAGTCAATGGAAAATATTGTTTTGGCACACAGCAGATCATTGAATATTGCAAACTTAACAAAAAGTATGGACAAATCACAGAAGAAAATGTAACCATATTATAAAATAATAATGTCTGTACTGCAATGAATTCTTTTAAGTTTTATTTATATTAAAGATTCTTTTAAATTATGATTTAAATTAAAAAAATGTAGATACTTTTATATTTTACTTCAAACATTTTTTTTCTTGGGTGATTTTAAGATATAAGATATAATTTTGATGGTATTGTAATGTTCTCTTGTAGGATAAAATTTACTTTCACATATCTTCAATAGAAAAGGAGATATCTAAAAACGTGACTTTGCTAGAAATTGACAATTTGTTACGTGCTTTGTGAGATTCAGACTAGTTGCCATCGCATTTGTCATTTTTTCTTTGAACTTTCACGGAGAATGTGATGTCGATATTTTTTTCCGTATAAAACCTTTCTGCAAAGAATGGAGACGTATCATTTTTTTTCTAGGTAGATGATAGAATAATTTAAAAGACGCTATAGACAATATAAGACCGAAGCGAGCTTAGCGAGAAATGTCTTGAAAGAATATGTCCGACTTAATATCAGACCTGAATTTGTAAAACACTTAATTTTGTCATGATTGTACAAGATAAAATAGAAAATGGAAAAATGTTCTTTTGAAATAAATCGTTGATAAATTTGAATTTCCAAAGATTCTGATTGGCAAAATATATAGGTTTGACTTCTGAATAGTGTTGTCGTACGCATCCTGATAATATTTTAACTTTTGAAATAGTTATAATCAGCTTAAATTTTGTTTTTTAATCTAAGCTAAAGACCATTTCATTCCAAAATGAGACGTAAACCTACGTAAATCAACGAGCACTTCCCGAAAACGTATTCTACATGCTGGTGTATAATTTGAAATTTTCCCCAGCCACTGATTGGTCAATTTAAATAAGCGAATTATACCGAGTATTGCCGGGCTCCCGGTGAAATGTTCTATATTACTCGTGGTTCAATTGACACATTCGTGGGAATCTGATGGATTTTGTCTGGTAATTATAATGCAACATATCAAATTTTAAGGTGTATGTAAACATGAAATAATTATTTGTTTCCCTTTTTTGCTTGAATTTAGTTTAGCATGTTGATGACGCGAATTCATAAATACAGTAAATTATTAGTGTTATGTTATTTTGTTTTGTCCAAGTTTTAATTGTAAATGTTAAGTTGCATTTTTATTGGTGCTAGAGTAATCTGAAAGCCTTGAATTACAATTAACTTTCTTCTGCTACAACGAGCTCCTAAGTCAATATAATGCAATCCATAAATATTTTATCAAACCAAGACATAACTGAAGATTTATGTTTTGAATAATGTCAAACACGTGCGTGACACAAGTTGTATCGGTACTTTTCATTTTATTTATTTGACAATACTGACTTGCACTGTAGTTTTCATTTCTATTTGGCTGGCAGTTGAAATGGTTTCTCGGATAATCATCCACAGGAGCACGTAAATCCTTTTATAAATAGTGTTTATTTCAGGGTAGGAATTCAGCATTCAATCAGTTCTAAAAGCAAACTGGCAATTCTTTTCTATTTAGTAGCATGTCAGTTCGACATATTAATTTAAGATGTATATTTTACAATCCTATGCGCTACTGATGGGAAAGTGATCAAACTTTGCAATGATGTCCCTAAGGTGATCCCCTATAAAAATTGCTCAAATGGTTCCGGTCTGTTGCATAATTAGGTCACAGGAGCTAAAATAGATTTGAAAAGAGAAATATTAGAAAATCTCCTTCTCTGAAACCACAAGGCCTAGAGCTTAGATATTTGGTGTGTAGCATTGTCTAGTAGATCTCTACCAAGTTTATTCAAATCATAACCCTGGGGTCAAAAGGGATAGGGATTACATGATTTTATAAAGGCTAGAAAAAACGCGAAAAAAAAAACAAAAAAACGCAAGGCCTGGAGTTTAGATATTTTGTGTGAAGCATTGTCTAGTGGATCTTTACCAAGTTTGTTCAAGTCATTACTCTGGGGTTAAAATTGACCCTGCCATAGGGGTCAATTGATTTAGTTTAAACTTATTTATTTTACGTCGATTGGGAAACAAGTTCTTATAACTTATACCAATCCCTCTCGACGGTTCCTGGGTTGGACCAGTACTTTGCGCCTGGGAAGGTCGTGATTAATTCTTGCCTCCATCGGGGTTCGAACCCACAACCTTCGGATCCGTAACCGGATACGTTACCGCTGGACCACGGCGCCGTCATTTGATTTAATATAGGCTAATATAGGAAAAACTTGAAAAAAATCATCTCAGAAACGACAAGGCCTGGAGTTTATTTATTAGTAGATCACTACCAAGTTTGTTCAAATCATGGCATGGGGTCAAATTTGGCCCCGCCATAGGGGTCACCTGATTTTACAAAGGCTTATATAGGAAAAAACCTATCTTCTTCTCAGAAACCACAAGGCCTGGAGTTTAGATATTTGGTGTGTAGCATTGTCTAGTGGCTCCATACCAAGTTTGTCTAAATCCTGGCCCTGGGGTCAAATTTGGCTTCGCCATAGGGGTCACTTGATTTAACATAGACTAATATAGGAAAGAAATTGAAAGATCTTCTTCTCAGAAACCACAAGGCCTGGAGTTAAGATATTTTGTATGTAACATGGGCTAATAGACCTCTTCCAAGTTTGTTCAAATCATGACCGTGGGGTCAAAATTGGCCCTGCCCTGGGGTCACTTGATTTTACAGAGCCTAATGATAGCAGGTGAGCGTTCCAGGGCCATTATGGCCCTCTTGTTTAACGAGTGGACTCATTGTCTTGTCTGTCTATTTGGTTTATCAATATTAATTTCCAAACCATGTAATGCTATACGAATTTTACTATAATTGAAAAGACCATAAAAACTGAAACTTGCTTTATTTATGTCCACATAAAATAATCGTTAGATTGTTTATCCGCTTATACCAAAACAATAAGATCTTTTGATCTACTTTTCGTCGATTTTTTTCTTCTAGAAAATTATTACGTAAACAAACTCGTAAATATTTTAAGAGCCATGTTTGACAAAGATGGCAATATATCGTTCCAATTTCCTTCAAGTGCAATATGTGTGTGCCACATTTTTTATCAATTATGTAACGCCTAACAATGTTTGAAAAATATATAATATCTTCGAAGTGAAGAACGAGAGAAGCAACCGTAATGTTAAGTCAGAAGATGGTAAAGCGAGGGGAAAATCGGTGTACTACTACCTGTAATGATACACCACTGGACATATCATATTATGGAACCTTGGTGTACAACTATTTGTAATGATACACCACTGGACATATCATATTATGGAACCTTGGTGTACAACTATTTGTAATGATACACCACTGGACATATCATATTATGGAACCTTGGTGTACAACTATTTGTAATGATACAACACTGGACATATCATATTATGGAACCTTGGTGTACAACTATTTGTAATGATACAACACTGGACATATCATATTATGGAACCTTGGTGTACAATTATTTGTAATGATACACCACTGGACATATCATATTATGGAACCTTGGTGTACAATTATTTGTAATGATACACCACTGGACATATCATATTATGGAACCTTGGTGTACAACTATTTGTAATGATACAACACTGGACATATCATATTATGGAACCTTGGTGTACAACTACTTGTAATGATACACCACTGGACATATCAGTACCATTACTTGTAATAATAAAGCATTTGGCATATGGAAACTTTGTGTACGACCTCTTGTAATGATAAAGTATAGACATATATGGAACCCTTGTGTACCACTACTTGTAATGATATAGTATTGGACATATTATTTGAACCTTTGTGTACCATTCTTGTAATGATTAAGTATTTGACATATTATTGAACCCTTGTGTACCACTACTTGTAATGATAGAGAATTGGACATATTTTGGAACCTTTGAGTACCACAAGCTGTAATGATAAATAATTGGACATATTATTGAACCTTTGTGTACCACTAGTTGTAATGATTAAGTATTTGACATATTATTGAACCCTTGTGTACCACTACTTGTAATGATAGAGAATTGGACATATTTTGGAACCTTTGTGTACCACAAGCTGTAATGATAAATAATTGACATATAATTGAACCTTGGTGTACCACTAGTTGTAATGATATAGAACTAGACATGCTATTCAGAGGCTGTCAATTTTGTCAGGGAATATGAAAAGGAGGTATCGTATGTATGGAATATATTTCCAATCAGAGCATCAGGTCCTTATAGCGCGTCAGCCGTCCGACAATAGCTAGCCAATTATGATCGGAGAAATTTGTATGTTAAATAGAATCTACGGGGAAATATGATGCCATATTGAATTTGTTTAACCGACACTCATGACCTATCACTTAAAGTACATTGACTGCCTAAAACCTGAGTGTTTGAATTGATGAAGAGGCAAACGACCGATCCCTTAAAACTGACAATGTTTGTTTAGCTAGTGAATATCAAACGCAATACTTTTGTATAGATACCTTATATTTGATATGTATTGCTCAAATATAAATCCAGATTAACGATTGAATTGATAGCATCTTAAGTAGGGTAAATGTTTTACTTCAGTTAAGGTATATTAAGCTTAGTGATTAGTAAGGATTATGAATTGCGAACATATATTGTTAATAATAAAATAGTGATAATAAAATAAAGCACATATGAGGATATGTGACAAAGATATTAATTCTTATTTAAAAAAATTAATCAAAAAAAAAAATATAAGGAAAAAAAACGTCTTTAAGATTAAACATAAAAATAATTAGAGTACAAAGGAATTTCGATGTTTTACTAAAGCATCGCTGATGAATCTTTTACATAAACTTTGGGTAAATCTGAAGCAATTAAAATGCTTTTTAAGAATACAGTGTATGAAAATTTAAATTGCTATTTTAGCGATTTAATGAAAAAAAAATTATTTTAATTACTTTTTTTTATTAATACTTATATTATTATTCAGTTGTTTAATTCAATGATTTTGTTTCACGTCTCAACGACAGTATTTCAGCCGTTTGGTGAAAATGATTGTCATAGGCTTCCGCAATAAGGTATCATTCCATACACAAATGACATGATAATATACAACCAGTTTCATTTTCCTGACCCTGGTGCAACCAATCCTGTATTTACCCTTATATGTTGAGGGAATGGAGATTTACTTGTACATTTACTTTTTTGTGTCTTAAGGTATCTCGCATCGGAAAAAAAAATCGTTAAAAACAAATTCATTTATTGTGACCGACTAGTTAAGAACGTTTGGTAACAAGGCAAAGGGTTCTGAAGCATACAAAATAGACAACCATGTGATAATCGAAACATTTGAACAAGTTGTCATTTGGTTGTATTATGATATTTTAACAATGTTTGTCGTTTCCCCACGAACTGTTATATGGACTCCGTATTTGGAACGATTCAGTATTTTAAACAAAGCTACTAGTGATACAGTATCTTCAATTAATAAGGATTTCTTGAAGAATAAAAGATGCAATGGCTAGTCTTGAGGCAGAACATACTGTGAAAAGGAGAGCTACGCTGACACAACTGACAATGGTTTTCATTCCATTGGCGTATCCAGGTATTATTAACACAGATGGGAGGAAGATGACGCATGAAGAATGATCCGGATACCTTGGTCACTGAGCAGGCACTAATTATTTTGCGCCTGGAAAGGCCATGAAAAAACATAGCTCCCAACGGGGTTTGAATCTACAGCCTTCGGATCGGCAGTCTGATACATTGTCACTGGATCACGACGCCCTTTAATCTTTTATTTTATACATAGTGGTGGATTCTAATTTTACAAAAGAAAGACACATACCACACGGAATTGGTATTCATTCAGCAGCGGCAACCATTGTCAGCAAGATTTGTTAGATTCCTTGGAAGATCAGTGTATTGGAAGGATTTGTAATCAATAGCAATAAACTTGGCGAATGGAAACATTATCTCTCATGCAATTAAAACGATACAGGACCTTTCAAAATGTATTTCTTTGATAAAAACAGGATAAGGGCTTCCTAAGGCATCTCATGTCTCCCTAATCCCTCATTTTGTCGCGATCTTATATTTAATGCATCACTTCTTCTGTAAATCACTACATGTAGATGTGAATGAACTGCAAAGGAGAATTTACTTACTGGTTACTGGCTGCGTGTTTTAGTGGGCCCATTTAGGTTAGACAGCGATAAAAATGGAACATAGCAAGAAAAATGGTGATATTCTTTGAAAGTGGTAGAGAAAGCCAAAGCAAATGGCATTAGATTGTATTGGATCATGAAAGAAATAAACCTGAAACAAAAACAAAACAAAACAAAAAAAACCTACTTAAATGTAAAAACGTTGTTTAATCTTGTTTTTATGTTTAATAAGAAGAAAAGTTCAAATTTCAGATTTTGATTTCTTTTAATACTTATATATCGAGGGCTCAGCGCAAAACAGTCGTAACGTATATGTATTAAAAACAAGTTACGACCGTTTTGCACTGAGCCCTCGATATGCAAATATGACCGAATGAATAAAACAAGCTTACAGTCATTTAAATTTTCAATCTCGCAAAAAGAACATCAAAAGAAAAATGATAAAGGATTGAATAACGCAACTTTTATTGGTACAACTTTTAAACAAAGATTAACAAGTTATATAGAAATGCCGATTGATTTAAAAAGTTAGCACCAATAAGTGTCATAAACTCCTTTTTTCCTAATCTTAATTGTAAAGGTATATACTCCTAAGGAAGGAACATCTGTAAATCTTAAATACGTGTATAGTATTTGACCGCTGAAACACTCAAGATTATTTCCATTGTAAAATTACAATGATTCAGCGATACTGGTTAAATATTATTGGTAGACCTCCGCCCTATTTGTCTGGGAACAGACTGATAAAAGGGAATGTATCATTTCGGGCCTCTATTTTCCTAAGTTGTTATGTACACATAAAGGGTTGTCCAGACGCCAACATAACTGGTGTATCTAACCGTTTTCAAAGAGTCCATAAGTGACGAGGATTTCTAGAAAGAAATATTAGAAATTTCATGGCTTCAATTTTTCCTGTTCAGAGGAGCTATTTGGAAAACACACACGGAAAATCTGCCATACTGCAGGTTCTTAAGTATAAGATAATGCGCTTAGTAAATCATTGCAATGCCAGTATTTAAAAGAAACAACTTTATACGGGAATGGTATTAACCTATTAATATAATCGATTTTCACAAGAAATGAGAACTTTAATAATAAAAATATCTATCCTTTGATTAAAGGCTACTAAAATTTTTTTTTTTAAAAAATTTATATAGGAACAATATTAAAAATATTTGGATTTAAATGAAAATATTAAAAAAAAAAAAAAATAAATGTTATATTTATGAAGGAGTACATATCGAACAAATGACTACATACTTAAGCCGTGAAATTCTGACGTTTGTTAATTTTTTTGTTATTTGGCTTTTGTTTAAACCTACCTAGCCTAAAATATAAATTTATCTGTAAAGCCAGACGGTATGCATTTAAAATCATTTTTCAAGGTTTCCGGTCTTGAGGCTATGACTTCTGCATTATCATCACTAATAGGTCAGACTAGTCGGAGCCTTCGACCTGAAGGTTTTTCTGGAAATTCTCAGTGCAGAAATAACCCATCTTTATTGGAACGGCGTAAAATAAGGTGACTTTTTAATATGCCGTTTCTGCATAAATCTGGCTTGGTCTGACTGGTCGTCTCTCATAAAATTGTCTGCTTTATTATTTCCGTATCTCTGTAACCTAATATAACAAGACAGTCTCTACGACTTATCGAGATAATAAACGCATTTGGTATGCTTGTAGCTTTCTCCAAACTATTTAACCTACGGTGAAAGGGTTAATTTCTAAATAACTGAAGGAAACAAGTTGAACTTTTGTACCTTTCTTAGGAAAGATGGAACGTCAAAAGACATTTCAGACAAAAGTGTAAAATGTGATAAATTTGTATGAACTGTGCCCAGACTGGTTTTGCGAAAATAAGATTATAAATCTTAAAAATGTGCATTTGTTTTCTATTTTGCATCCGGGTATTTTACCGCAAAGGACTTCAAATGAAATACCTAATGGTACTGTTTTTGTCAGTGTTTATAAAACGTGTTGAAGCTAGCCATATATTATACATATAATCTTTGATGCGGGTTTGCTAATTGCTGTTACATTTTCATGTCGATTCTTTTAAATTTGAAAAGAAGCACTGTTTTACCCTTAGTTAGTATTATTGATTTAGTTAAATATGATTTCTAACCGTGCTTATGATATGATAGATATATGCTTTTGACATATAAATCATGTTTATATTCCTTGGAAAATAAATTAATTATTCTGAATTTATACGTATTCATTGTATATCGTTATCTTATTTTTTTTTCAAAAAGAAAAGAAAAGGCAAATAAGTTCTCATTTGATTTGTTTGCTTCAGGATTTTGTTGATTGTGAAAGTTTGTCATTTACAATTATTGCAAAGTACAAGAATCACGAGATAAAGGCTGTTATGAAGATATATTTTACGTCCATTAAACGCCCATTGTTTTCTCTTAACTAGCTATCATATGAATAGTATAAATAAGAGTGAACAACGATTTCCAGTAACTGATGTAATTGCAAACGTGCGAGATTTAGGGAAGACTTATTGAAATATACATAATTTGTATTTTTTGTTTCAAACATCTTTTTCATTGAGGGGCAACCGTGGCAACACTCACTCAGTCCCTCATCGAGTGGGTTCGAATCCCGGCAGGGTCATTCGGATTTTCGTGTGAGGAAGCCTTCCAGCTGGATTGCGGTAGGTCGGTGGTTCTACCCGGATGCATCCGTGCATTTGGGGTCTTTTTTCCAGCTGTAATTAGCTGGACCTCGCTATATGACTGAAATACTTTCGAAGCGACGGTAAACTCAAATAGAGTCAAGTCTTTTTAATTGAAAATACTGATAATATTAACAAAAGGTAAATCGTTTTAATTTTTAGTTACATATTAAAGATCATTCGTAAAATTACATAAAATATGATTGATTACTCATAGTATTCGTTTATATTTTAAATTTAATGGAACTTATAACAAAGTTTTAAATATTAACGAAATTATATGTATAGTTGTCACGTACGCCATACATATTTACCTTTGACTTCGCATTATGGAACCGAATCCCGTTTGTTTGATTGTTTCACTTTTTATGTTAAGTTACGGTTCAGAGTCAGTGTTGCTGGGTACATTAATATTTCTTGCCATCGAAACATGACGTTATCAGTCGTCACCGAAACAAAATCCACTCATAATGCTCTTAGGTCACGTAGACACCTTTCAGTCAATTATTTTGTCTATATCAATGTCTCGTGATGCATGTTTTCTTAAAAATTTTGAACTAAATACAAGTCTTTAAATGGACGATAAGTTAGGTCAAACTGTAAATTTTAATACATGACATGCTGTTCTGAATAAATGACTGTCATAAAAACTTTAAATATTTTAAATATATATTTTGTGTGTATAATGCTAATGCTAAAGTATCATTTTACATTTCTTCAACAAATTAATTTCGATGAATCAGTTTATAAGTGAAATAAAAACCATGATAACCTAATGCAGACTACACCAGCAGTAGTGTCATCAAAAGTTTATTTTTTATCAAAATTTTGTTCAAAGTTATCTGAGTAATAATAAAGGTTACAGTGTTGGAATGTTGATAGGGGAATGGTTAAGAAACATTTTATAGAAATGTATCATGCCTGAAACTTTTTAAGGTGGGTTTGTTGGACAGCAAGGTTTGTTAGATTCCTAGGAAGAACCGTGCGTTTGAATGATTTGTAATCAATAGCAATAAACTTGCGCATGGAAACATTATTTTTATCTGTTATGCATTTTAAACGCTGCAGGACCTTTCCATATATATTTCTTTGATAAAATCAGGTTAAGGGCCTCTTATCACATTTCATGTCTCCCAAATCCCTCATATTGACGCGATCTTATATTTAATGCAACACTTTTTCTGTAAATCACTAGATGTAAGCGTGCAAATGTGAATGAACTGCAAAAGAGAACTTACTTATAGGTAATTAGCTGCGTGTTTTAGTGGGGCCATTTAGATTAAACAGCGATTTAATGGAAAATAGCAAGAAAAATGGTAATATTTTTTAAAGTGATAGAGAAAGTCAAAGGGAATTTAAAAATTTTTAAAAAAGGCAAAATCGTAAATGTAAAAATGGTGTTTTATCATGTTTTTATGTGAGAGAAAAAGTTTCAGATTTTGAATTATTTTGAAACTTATATATGCAAATATGACTGAATAAAACAAGCTTTCAGTCATATCACAAACGTTATAACTGATTGTATAACGTCAATTCTAATGATACACATTTTTAGAGATAATCTCTTAAACACAGATTAACAAGTTATATAGAAATGTCAACTGTGATTGAAAAAATATGTGGCTACATGTTCTTAAAAATTATTCTGATTATGTTAGCACAAATAATTTGCATAATTTTTTCCTATTTTCCTAATTTCATTTGTAAAGGTATATACTCCTGAAAGAAAAAAGAAAAAACCTTCAAATGTTAACTTCTAGTATAGTATTTGACCACTGAAATAACAAAGGCTATTTCCATTGTAAAATTACAATGATTCAGCGATACTGGTTAAATATTAATGGTAGACCTCCGCCCTATTTGTCTGGGAACAGACTGATAAAAGGGAATGTATCATTTCGGGCCTCTATTCCTAAGTTGTTATGTACACATAAAGGGTTGTCCAGACGCCGACATTACTGGTATATCTAAATATTCTCAAAATGTACATAAGTGACGAGGATTTCTAGAAAGAAATATTAGAAATTTCATGGCTTCAATTCGTCTTGTTCAGATGAGCCATTAGAAAAACACGCGGAATATCCGTAAAACTGAACGCTCTTGAGTCTAAAGCAATTCGCCTTAAAACTTATTGCAAGATCAGTGTTTAAAACAAAAACTGGATACGGACATGGTATTTGCCAATAAATGTAACACATTTTCACAAAAATGGGCACATTCTTCACAAAAATATATATCCTTTGAATAAAGGCTACAAACAAAAGGTAGTCTCAATTTGTCTGAAAATCTTTGATCGAATGAAAAAGATACGCCAGTTGTAAAGTCATTAATCTCCTTGGGTTAAGATATCAAATAGGAACAGTATTCAGAATATTTAGAGTTAAATAAAAAGTGCCTTTTTTAAAATATAAACATTATATAAACGAAGCAGTACATATGGAACATATGACTACAAATGGTATTCTTGAAATTCAGACGTTTGTCAGTTTTCGGTCTTTGTTTTAACCCTTTCCCTCATATAGACTCATTTCGACGCACTCAATAGGTACCACATAAAGCCTGATCTGCAGAAAACCACAGTTAAACCTTACCAAATTTAATTACAAAATCCTCATTTCCAGACCACTGAGGAGCAGCGAACAGCATAAAACCTGATCAGCCTGCAAGTTACTCGCAGGCTGATCTGGTTTTATGCTGTTCGCATAGGTCTTTTCATGGTTTCCTGTATGAGGGTGAGGGTTAAAATGTACCCAAAATGTTCTAAATGAACGAATGTAGAACAAATATCTTAAATACTTAAAAATTTATTTGAAAGGCCTGATGTTATGTATTTAAAATCAATTTTCAAAGGATTCCGGTTTAATTATTGAGTCAATGACTTCTGCATCACTATTAGGACAGGCTAGCTCGAGCCTTCGACCTTGAGGTCTGTCTGAAAATTCTCAGTGCAAAAACTTCCAATCTTTATTGGAACGACGTAAAATTAGGTGACTTTTTAATATGCCGTTTCTGCACAAATCTGGCGTGGTCTGATGGTCGTCTCTCATAAAATTGTCTGCTTTATTATATTCCGTATCTCTGTCACCTAATATTACAAGACAGTCCCCATGACTTACCGAGATAATAAACGCATTTAGTATGCTTGTAGCTTTCTCCAAACCATTTAACCAACGGTAAAACGGTTAATTTTGTAAATAACAGAAGAAAACTTAACTTAAGAAAGATGGCACATCAAAAAAGACATTATTTAGACAATTCAGTCAAAGGTTTTAACTCACTTGAGTTCAAATGTATACTTATTATAAGTTAATTTTACGGTTGTACTTTATTATCTTACTTAGCTATCGTATTTCTGAGTTAAGATATATACGTCATCAGATATACTTATATAAGGACAAGAATCACGAGATAAAGGCTGTTATGAAGAATTGTTTTTACTGAGAAACGTTCTTTTGTTTTCTCTAAACTAGGTATGAATAAGAGTGCACAGCGATTTCCAGTAACTGATGTAATTGTTTACGTGAAAGATTTAGGGAAGATTTATTGAAACATACATTTTTAACTGGTTGTTTTAAACATTTTAATTGAAAAGCACCCACTAATACTGATAATGTTAATATAGGGAAATCGTTCTGAATTTCAGTTTCTGTGTTAAGATCATTCGTAAAATTACACGGTTCAGATAAATAGGTTTGATTGCTAATGGTTATCGTTTATATTTTAAATTTAATGGGACTTATCACAAGCGACGCGAAGCTGAGCGCTGCGATAAATTCATAAAATTTGAAATATAAATTAAATTATATGTACAGTTGTTACGTACGCCTTACATATTTACCATTGATCTCGCATTATGGAACCGGCTCCCGTACTTATGTATCTAAACACAGTAGCGCGCTCATGTGTACAATATGTCATGGATAAACAGCACAATGGTAAAAAAACAGAAGAAAATAGCGGGGAAGAAAGATCCAAAAGAGACATACAAACTGCTGAGTTTTATATCTTATCGAATTAAATGCAAAAAGTCGTATTGAATGTCTAGTTATATAATTGAAATACTTGATAGTTAACGAGTTATGTTAAGTTCGGTTCAGAGTCAGTGTTGCTGGGTACATAAATATTTCTTGCCATCGAAACATGACGTTACCAGTCGTCGCCGAAACCAAATCCACTCATAATGCTCTTAGGTCACGTAGACACCTTTCAGTCATTAATTTTGTCCATATCAATACATCGTGGTACATGTTTTTCTTTAAAATTTTAAACGAAATACAAGCATTTCATTGGACGATCAGTTAGGTCAAACTGTAAATTTTAATACATGACATGATGTTCTGAGTGAATGACTGTTATTTCGATAACTATGTCACCCTTAAAGTGCTCTTTGTTATTCCGAAAAAAAATCATACGTATAAGTAAATGATACACCACTTTAAATATGTATTTGTATGAGTATAGATATTGTTTGTATAATGCTTATGCTGTAGTATCAATTTTCAGTTCATCTACAAAATAATCAGTTTCGATGAATCAGTTTATAAGTGAAATAAACGCCATGATAAACTGATACAGAATAGACCAGCATTAGTGGTAAAAACAAAACTGCGGGCTGCCACACCTGTATGATCGGCGCCAAGCAAGGCTGCAATACTAGAACCGTTTTAACGGCTTAGGTATGTCGCGATATGGTACCGAAATCCCGACCTTCCGGTTCCGGGACGGATAATCTGACCACAAGGCCACAGGGTCAGTAGATTGTCGAAAATTATGATATTGATGATGATAATAACTGGGATGATTTTCTAGTCCCAACACTTACTGACCTTGTCATAAAAGAATGCACTTTAAAAGTACAGGAGAATCGCAAGTGTCTAGAACGTTCTAATTGCCTGTCCAGAATAAGACCGGGTGAATTCGCAAGAGGTACAGTTAGTATTCATTCTCCGCTGTCAAGCAATGATCAATAGAAGGAATCTTTCTAAACAGAAATGGCAGGCCTCCTTCCTTGTCGGGAAGAAATCTGATTAAAGCAAATGTATCATCACCCCGATCCTTTATTCATTCAAGTATTTTATTGCCATTTGAATATTCTGGGTTAACAGGGCGTCAATTTTGCTAATGTATCTAAACACATTCGCACAATGTCTTTAAGTGGTGAGAATGTTTTCTTTTGCAGATAAGTAGTAGCTCCCGTGTACACTATAACATTGGTATACAGCAAAATGATCAAGAAACAGAAAGAAAATGGCGGAGGAGAAAACCAAATGAGACATACAAACTGCTGAGATTTGTATATTATCCAGTTGAATAATGTATCATTTGTCCTAAATGTCTAGTTATATAATTGAAATATTTATAGATAAATGTATTTAAAGGAAATCTTACAGAGTATATATTACTATACACTATGAATTATTCATATAAACATATTTCTGATGAAGTGCTTGTAAAGTAATAAGTATTGTCCATTTCAATTTTTAATTTAATTTAATTCAAAATATATGTCCATATTTTTATAAGCCTATTGCAGGAACGACATTCATTGTCCTTATACCATACATTGTTCCTCTTAGTTCCTATCATAAGAAGCTTATAGGTTATTAGATATAAATAAAATACATTAAAACCGTCTGGCTCTTTGAGACACTCTCGAACCTCAAAGATATCTTTGGGAAAAGACAGTTTGCCTTTTGTTATTAATTTTCTACGGTTACCGGTCTGGTAGCGAAATCAATCACCACTAATAAGCTCTAGACCTTAGGGTCTGACTTGCACTCCACAGTGTGGAGATAACCCTTCCTTATTGGAATGGCGCGAAATATGGTGATTGTATAATGTGACATCTCTGCATAATACTAGTATAGTCCCATTAATTCGTCTTGTTTGTTATTTGCGTGTATCTGAAAACTAATATTAGAATGTCTAACCCAGAAATAAAACTCATTTTTCTGTACTTTTAGCATTCTGTAAAACTATTAAATGTTCACCTAAAAAGTTAAAATAGTCTGGGAAAAAGTAAAATCAGAATATCAAGTAAGTAGATTTGTTGCTTTTCTCTCTCGATGGCACTTCATATACAAATTAAGGTCGATAAGTCAAAAGTGTAAAGTGATGGAGGTGTTTATTTCTCTTCATACAAACCGACGAACCTCAAGTCATACAAAATTACAGTCTAAAAAAATAATTCAATTATGTATGTGTTGTTACTTTCTAAAGTCTAATATGCTTCGGTAATACCCAACTCCGCATAATATTAAAGTATCAAACTAAAGAAAGTGACGTTAGTCTTTTCTTCAAAATCTTAGAGATATAGTTTTCTTCACTATATACATTGTACAGATAGCATTACTTACGTTTTACATTTTATTTAAAAACTTAATATGAGTTGTCTAATTGATCCATAATAATCCATAATAATAATGATAAGTTATATTACTTCCAAATATTCATAGATCTATAATCTCTTTCATCACCTTGTGTTTAATTATAATACCATGATTAATCGAAATAAAAAGGTACATTTTTTTTCGTACTGTCATTTTTAATACAGCTTATTTTAAAAGCTTTAATGCATCGGGTGTCAGTTCATGAATGTCGTTTAAGGAAAGAGTTAAAAATATGTAAAGCAAAGACGTGATATCCTTATTAGTATTCCTTTTTTTATATTTTTGTGTCACCTGCTGTAAGCAGAGGAGGTGACACTTAGTGACCACATTTCCGTCCTCTGTCTGTCCGTCCGTTTGTCTGACTGTCCGTCAAACATTTTCCGTCACGCTTCAGCAATAGCACTGGAGTGCTTCAACACTTCCTGAATGTATTTCTCTGATATGAACATTACAATAAAATAAGATGTCTCATCAAAGTGAGATATCTAACAGTAAACACCTGAATCGGAAGGAAAAAAATATGTATAATCAATCCAACAGAAAACATATATTTCGTATCCATAACAAAATATACGGATGAATACCTCGACAATTAATAAAACAATATTCATTTTGAATAATTTGAATAATAATTTGATATTTGAATATACAGTTTTTTTTTAATTAATTTTTTTATACGAAAAAGTTTAAAGATTGTTATAATATATTGCCAATTTTTTAAGAGGAGTTTATCTTTTGTTTGTAAAAATGCCAAAGTCTTGTACATTCTCAAAAACAGAAGTTACACATTTTGGATGAAATTATCAAGTACCCTTTGGTTAAAATATGAGCAATTGTGTGACCTATATGCTTAAAAATGTACATTGAGCACGTTGAAATAACAAACAAACAACAACTAAAAATAAATTTAAAAAAACAAACAAACACCCACAACAACATCAACAAACTCTACAGGCCTCAGCAGGCCAACTCTAGCTGCAACGGTACATAAAATAGTGGTTCCCAAGATACATGTCTACGCTTGCATCAAATCCACAAACCATACTTACAATAGCTTCGTCTTTTTACATTTGCCCATATGTCCCTCGGCAGTACGGGAATGGAATTAACGTATCTATAATGTCTGTCTATATCTGTCTTCAAATCACAACTTAATAGGAGATAACCTTCGTGCAAGCAACTCTTTCCTGTCATGGTGACCGCAAAGCTAATGCCTTACACTCAAGGTCACGAAGTCATTGCATGGAGTTCCAACCTTCTAAAACATTGTTCTATAATCAAGATGTTCTTCATAAGAATAGAGACCAAATATCATTAGTTTTATGTCCATATTATACGAATAATCGCCCAAAACTTTTACAAGGCCCAGTAAATATATATCTGCGAAAATACCCACACAATTAACATAAATGATAGTTCATGTACAATCTGTAAAATATGTTCATATATTTATTAGGTACTAAAAGATTAACTGAACAGTCAATAATATCCAAATGTTACACAAGTATCCCCTTCCCTATCTCGCCCACAATACTTTTCAAAGAAATAATACTATTTTTATTTCTTGCCTTTTCTGTTGATTATTTTCCCAGCTTAATATCACAAAAACTTAATTTTAAAGAGAGATAATGTTAATACGTAAATAACTTTATATAGATATACTTCTATAAGAAATAAACATGTGCAACAAATTACAATGTGTGCTTAATAAAATGTATAATGAAGAGCATTTTTTGGTTATTTTCCATCAAAGCACCCATTACAGCGCAATGGAAATCATACAGATGAAAATAATTGAAAGGGATTGTATGTCCTTTAACTTGATCTTGCAATTTATCTTCCCTTTTCATCACAAATCATGACGACTATTTTAAAGAAAATTTATATAATCAGACGGCAAAAATGAAAGCTTTTAGAAATCAGACTAGGTCAGGTATGTATTTTTCCATTGCATAATTAAAGAAGCTGAATAAACAGAAATCCGTTTAAATAGCTAATCCCTGCCCGGTTATTCAATCATTCTTGTATCAAATTTCTTTATTATCGATAAGAATACTCGTAAATCATCTACTGTTATTAAGAAGCTATATCTAATATTGCAAACAATATAATCCTCATAAACAAATAATATTTACTTACATATATGACAGTAGTTAACATTTTAATATAGTTATACAATTGTATTAATGTTATTGTACATATATTAATATATTTATTACGAGTTTCTAAACTTTTCTTCACTTATTGGTCAATTTAAATCAGCGAATTATACCGGATATTGCCGATCCTATGGTGAAATGGTCTATTAGCCGGATGGAATAGGTCTCCTCAGACACTTTCTCTATAATTTTCGAAACAAATCAGACACACCCAATACATTAAGTTAATACCCTTTCTAAATGTCAAAGTCGACTACGTAACAGTATGTAATCATTTGCGTCTCAGATGTATAACGTTTTATTTATCTGAAAAATGTAATCGCTTATGCAATAATTATATTGGATCTCTTGTATTACGGTTTTCAACCAATTATTGGTTCATAGAATTTCATTTTGCGATTTTTACAAATCATTTATGAAAGATAAATGTTCTCCGTTATAATCATTAAAATGAGTATTCAGATGATTAATATAATCGTATCATATTTTTCGTTTAGACTTGGGAATATTGTCAGTATATCATGTCCGCTATAATTATTCTAGTTATCCTGAATTTATAGTTAGTCAATATTCCAGACTGTTTCATTATTTAAAGTTCATTCCTCGAACATTATCAAATTATCAACACACCACTTTCTGTCAGCCACACCCATAATGCTTCCGTAGGTCTAATTTCTGTATGCTTTATTGCTTAAACCTGCTCTGCGTTTAATTACCTTTAAAAGACCCTAACGTTAGCATTTGCATCACTGTGTTATCGAAGCATATACATGTATAGCGTAAGCAGAGAACTAATGCAAGCGTTATGGTTAACTGATCGCGGCCCTGGCGTGTGTTCAGTTTGCCAAACCTTATGCAACCGTACGCTTACAGTTACCTGTGCAACTGTCCTAAACCACGATGTTCATGTATACCCATGTACAACATAAGGTGCACATGAACAGCATGATATATAGTTCTAAGACAACTCTGTAGCTGAAGGCATACGGTTTGGCATACTGAACCCACGCCTATTTTGTTTATATCAATAAACACACACGGGATTTATTATCTCATTCTTTATGTACAATTTATAAGAGACGAAATAGCGAAAAAAAAAAAAAAAAAAAAAAAAATTGAGATTTTTGTGTTCAAATTTACAATGGCATATTCGAAATAATTCTGATTTTGTTTATTAATAATAGTTAGTATCAATTTTTGTCATTTTGCGAACATGTCTACTTGGATTAGTTTACATTTTAAATTTTATGGAATTTATCGTAAGCGAAGCGGAGCGCTGCGATTAATTCCATAAACTTTAGAATTAAAGCATCCCCTTTGATTGACAGTCTCAGATGATGTTAAAAGTACGGTTAAGAGGCAGTATAGCAAAGTCATACATACTAAAACATGACGTCAGTCGCCCTCGCAACAAGCCCCGCCCAACATGTTAGGTCAGGATTTGGATCGAATACAAGCATTGGACCTTTAAGTTGTACAAAGTGTAAGTGTAAAGTCTTGCCACACTACAGCGTCATACCGGCATGCTACTTCGTTCGGGCCCATTCTCTTGGTAGTAATGCCTTAAATGGTTTTGACGTGGTGTCGTAAATAGTTTTGACGTTCTTGATCCTAGTTGTGTCGTAAATGTTTTGACGTTCTTGATCCTAGTTGTGTCGTAAATGGTTTAAACGTTCATGATCCAAATGATGCCGTAAATGGTTTTGACGTTCTTGATCCTAGTTGTGTCGTAAATGGTTTAAACGTTCATGATCCAAATGATGCCGTAAATGATATTAACGTTTTTGATCCAAGTGGCGTTATAAATGGTTTTAAGAATGTTCCTTAATAAAAAAGACACGTGTTCAAGAACAAAGTTTACCTCATTATTACCTTATTATAAAAAACAATTAGTTTTCAATTAACCAATTTGCCGGAAGATCCATTTTGATAATTAGGACATTAAATTGAGATGTGTTTTAATTTATTGCATGGCGTTTTAGTTTGTTTGATGTGGGTTTTTTTTGTGTGTGTGCTCTATGCTTCATATTGGATAAAGGCATTTATTTGTTATAAGGGTTAGATAATAATGTTTTTTATGGTCAAGCAACTTGTACCTTTCACCTCTGTAAATTTATTTTATATAGCGCCCTTTAGATGTATACTATTGTATTTTCTTTAGATTTTCAAGACATAGGAGAGAATATTTTAAAGATATTATTAGAGAAGAGAACCACATTTCAAGATATATAATATCTTATAATGGAAAATCAATCACGTATGCGTAACGGTTATGAGTAATTCTTTATATATGATAAGCGTTTTGAATAGCGTAATTTTAACAATCGATGAAATATTGAATGTTTATTTAAAAAAAATCCCAGCATCTCACAAGTAAATGTAATATGCAAAATAAACTTGTAGAATAAAATGTACTTGAACAGGAATATGTTTTTCCTTCAAAATCTATTCAGTTTGAATATATTAGTTTTAATGAGTAAATACGACTGCAACAATGACGTCATTTATTACAGTTTCATGATTTAGATTTTACATAATTATATTTTCCTAATGGATATACTTTATCGATATTGATATAATCAAATCTATACTTGTTTAGGTTGCCGACCATTAAGGAAGACAAAGCCGCTAATTGGGAAAAACAATTCTCTAATTGTCTCTACTTATTTTCAAAATTTAGAAAACTGCTAAATATTAAGTGGGTAATATTGAAAGAGAAAAAAAAAACAACAACAAAAACAACAGTTATTTTCAATTCACTGGAAAAAATAACGCCAAATGGTGAAAATGACTTTAAATTCTTTTTCGTTCAAATTAGCGCCCAGACCCAGTCGAACTTAAGGCGAACTTAGATTGCATTCTAAAGTGCTTGAAATTGTTTTCATTAAAATAGGCTGTTTACTTACAGGACTACATGCATGTCGAACATGCTTACAACAACGGGAAACAAGTTAATAATGCGATTTGCTCTCTAATGACATTAATAAATAAATAAAAAGTAACATACAATTTTATTTTAAAGAATCATATCAAAGTATAGAGTAACTATATATTAAAAAATAGTGTTTGATTTCCGCAGAATATATTAATTTAGTTAACATTAAAACTCATTTTCTGGCTTAATTTGATACTGTTATGGCTTATGATCATGTAGGTTTTTAATGATTAATAAGTTATGAATATAATTAATTATTTGATATATTTGTACTCTTATTTTGTAATATATCTCCGTCAATTGTCTTAATGATAGTCATAATTTGTTATATTGATTTCCATTATCACATTACTGAATTCGATTTGGTTAATCGTAACAAAGTGCCATTGAATAAATTCAAATGTTAACACCCTTAAATTTAGTTTAGTCAAGAATGCATTGTATACTATTGAGCTTCAGTGAATTATCAAGAGACAAAACCTTATAATGCATCTTACTAAATCTCAGCTGACAAAATATTCACGAACTCTTATCTTAACTCGTCACGATGACCTTGACCTTAAACTTCGGCTAAGACAGACGGAAGTCATACAAATGCCTTGTTACCAGTAAATATAAATGTCGGATGTTGAAGAGTAGAGGATAATAGCAGCAAAATAGTCTGGGACCGGATTTGCTCTAGAGACGGAACTAATCAGCAATTGCAATATATATTTCTTGGACAAAAAACATACATAAGGTATAAAACAATCCAACGAAACATCTATGAAAATGTTATGTTTGTTTTTGCATGATCGAGAAGAAAACTTTTAATATTTTATACTTGAATCATTTTATGAAACTAGAAAGAGATAGCCACTAAGCTACAAGCAGTATTTATTCTACACATCTTGTGCGGACCAGGACTTAAGCTGAATATATTGACTGATTAATTATTGCAATACTTTTCTTTTTTTTTTTTTTGCAACGCGTGCTATGTATAGATATTGGCGAAGTTTTGAAGTTTTATTATTTATATGTATCATCCACGTGGATATCGTAACACATATTCACAGTAAAACATACACATCTAAAAATTATACTGTCTGCCATTCTTAAGAAATATTACAATAGACTAAATTGAACACACCGCTCGTAAACAACACACGAACCTATAGTTAAAAAGATGGATGGGCGTATGTTGATGGAAGAGTGTCAAGCTGAATGGGTGAGTGTGTTACTGGATTAGTCGGTGGATGAATATATTCGTGGGTGGAGGAATGGATGCGTGGTTAGTTGGATTGTCAATTTATGACAAACGGGTGATTGAATAGGTATATCAATGAATGAATGGTAGATCAGGTGAATTCACAGTGGATCTGTTTGCTTAGTTCATAAACATATATGATAAAATTAATTAATCAGTACTAATGTAATTAAAATACGGTCAAACCGGACTTAAGCAGTCAATTAATGGAACAAAGAAAGTGGCCGCTTAACAGATGTGGTCGCTAAAGGACGGTTAAACATATAACAAAATGCTAATTTGGTGATATTAATATTGGCTTTTTGGCAGGGTGACTGCTTAATACAGGTGGCCACTAATACAGGTCCAGCTGTATTATCAAATAAGAGACAAATTTGAGTGACCAGTGCGTGCTAAATGCAGGTTAAAAGGATCTCAGATCGGAATTAAACATATACCTGACACTTCTTACGACGAGTGCTCGTTGATTTACGTAGTCGAGTGAAATGGTCTATTGCTTGATAGCTTTCTTTAGAGTCAGTGGTAAGATAACACAATTGCTTATCACACCGTATACTAAACAGGTTGACGTACCGTAAGAAATTTGAGCTGCAGAGACATGTAGTTAGAATCATATTGAAATCCTGTAAAACACGCGTTTTGAATAACCTAATTAATCTAAAATCTTAAAAAAGTAAAAATCGAAGGATTCATATGTTTCTTTGATATCAAATATTGGTCCCACGTTCCTATTTTTTACACGCAAAAACACATAATTATATTTATTTGGTTGAAATATTGTTCTACTTGTCAAGGATCTTTACAGGCAGGGGGAAAATAATACTACGCCATTCCCAGATATTACATGTAGCTCGAAACTTAAAATCATAATCAGCTACAATTGCAACCTACTTCAACCAAAAAGTAACATTTCAAATACATTTTAGTACTGAAATAACTTTCTATTTTAGTTCCTTAATTTGATAGTCGGGAGCGGAGCCGACTGCGAATTCATTTATCTCATAACATAATATTTAGTGTTTTTACTTTGAACATAATTGCTTTATTATGTCTGGGTCCATAATGTTCCGATTTTGTTATAATAAATACCTATATATAGATCACAAGTCTAGCAAATTTCACATTTTCTACTGCAAGAGATCATTCCATCTTATCTTGGGTAATGTAAACGATAAAAAATGGCAGCGAACTCTTTCAGTCAATAATGATCAAACTGCCTGATTTGTCTTTTTTTATTTTTGAAAAAATATATTGATTCATATTCAGTTATGTTTAACTAAAGCACCTATTAGTATACTAGAGTTGAATAAAGATACAGACCTACTTTTCAGGTAGGTTATAAAATGTTATACACATCCTGTATACTTCGTAAACATTAAATATCTTGTACTATCATGCTGTAAAGTTAAAATATCACGCAATTCTTATTGGTGTATAATAAAACATGTGCTACAAAACCTAAATACCGAGCGTCCGCCTCGGATACGGAAGGTCGTTTGTTCGATCCCAGGCTGCGACATACTAAAGTTGTTAAAATGGTACTGGTATAGCTCCCTTGTTGGCGCTCAGCATATAAGGATTGCTCCTGGATTGGTTAGTCTGGTGTTAAGATAATGTGAATGGGTGTGGTATTACGCCACATGTCTACGGCGTGAAACTGCAGAGTTGCAACACTGTAGCTGTCTCAAATTGACATAGTTTCCAAAGGACTGAAACCCAATGAACAAGTAAACAACAAAACCTAACATTAATAAAGCTTTATACTAGTATAATAATACATGTAACCGCTGTATCTCAACTAAATTGACCTGTAAAACAACATTTCAGCTAATGACCCACAGTGTACTTGACCAAACTGACCAATTCAAGTATTACGAATGAATGATCTACAAATAGCTTTATAATACTCCCCTTGGAATATGTTCTCCTCTATTTATTGTCCAAATATTCTATCCAACAAAAAGAAATTGGATGCGTTGTCTAGTAATTAGCAGTGCAGAAATAGCTGAAATAAAACTTGAATCACACACGTCTTAAGGGAATTGTTGTAATTTTCAATATGATATATTCAAAGTCAGAGAAGAAATCATTATGAAAACACTATATGAAAGACTAAGGTAAACCCAAGAGGTTTAGAAACTTTATTGTCTAACATTGCCATAAAATGTGCCCTGCTTAGCAGTTTGTATCTTCTAGAGGACCTTTTCAAGTCGGTGCAATAAAACGTTCAATCAAACAGCACTGTCTTTGTATTCTATGTCTCAGAACAACCTTTGGAATTTCGACATTGTTAAAAATTTTTGAACTTAATTAGAAATTTCGACAGTTTTCAAACATTTTTACATGCTATTTGAAAGGGAAAATACTGTTACTATGGCCATTTTATGACATCTAAAGCCTCGTTATTCTGCTTGCTCATGTAATAAGAAGTGCAATCCTTCCAGCTGGCTTGCGGTAGGTTGGTGGCTCTACCCGGATGCCTCCGTGCATTTGGGGTTTTCCTCCACCTGTAATTAGCTGGACCTCGCTATATGGCTGAAATACTGTCGAAGCGACGGTAAACTCAAGTAGTCAAGTCAACCCTTTTATTGATTTTCGACGTAGATTTGTTACAACTCCATGTCTATCCTAACCTATGTAACATACAACTATGGATATCAATAGTTTATTTGGATCATCTATCAACATCGAAGTACACATTAGGTATGAAATATGACTACGTCATTTGGCACATTTTAGCCATAAACTGATTTTTTAAGTAGGAAAAAGTATGTTTACAATAATTGTGTATATAATTAAAATGCCAACGTTTTAACTTTTACAATATGAAGAGTTTACTTTTCTGGACCAATATTCACATTATATCTGCATTCCAAACTATTTAGTACTTTGAACTGAACACCATTAAATCGCTACATAAATCATAAAAAAAATTATAATGACATCAAACACATTGAAATGCAATCCGTTGTGTGTGTATAAAGTGCCTGTAAAACCAAATATATTGTATTGTTCCCTGTGACCGAGGGGTTGGGGCCTTTCGGGAGCGGCAGGTCATGAGTTCTATCCTCGATCGCGACATTCCATAATCGTTGTACAAATGTACATAGTACTTACACACAGAGTATTTCAAGGACTGATTTCCCCGAAGTCAGGATAAATATGACTGGATGTGATAACATGGCACATTCCTACAGCGTGATATTGTGTAGCACTAGATCTGTCTGAAGTAGACATAGTCTCCGACCGAAATACTGTTGATGGGTACGTTGAAATCAAGAAGCAAACAAGCAATAGTTTGGTTTTGCACCTCCAAGTTGTAACATTATATACATCTCTAAGACATCGCAATCTTTAGAAACAAGGGTTTGTAGTATTTATTTTCTGTAGCAGTTAAATATTAACTTTGAATTAAAAAGGCGTTGTCGTTTATGAAATTGTCATGTCAATATTAAATTGTCTCTAGACATTTAAAGGAGCACAATGTGTCAGTTTTTTTGTGTTATTGATGGAGTGTAAAGGGATACATATTATAGATCTAAAGTTCTTCTTAAGAAGTAATGAAAACTTAAATTTGAATTGAGAGTAAAAACTAAAAGTTAATCAATTTGTCATAACGAAACTCCAGTAAAATGTGCTTCGATATCTGACCAAACTCTATTTTTATTAAATGCGATTTAACTCGAAGGCACCGTATGCCAAAGCTGAATTAGGCCTACATACATTTAGAACAAAAATCGCCACAACCGTACACACACAAAAAATGAACAAAAATCATTCAACAAGAATGGCAGATCGGCCATGAGCGACGATTTGTTTCCATGACACGTGATGTACATTTTACGACACTTTTATATAACAAATGTCCCCAAGATGACCTAAATATTGTCGACAGTTGTTAACACACAAGCAAACACACATTCTGTTGGGGTTTTAATGCGATGTATCCCAGGTGTGACTCACTATAACGTTTTGTATCTCGATCTGTATGAAAACGTATTAGCGAGGTATATTTCTCCGAGGTATACCTTGGTATATAATTCAACAATTGAAACTGACATTATGCGAGCCCCAAAACCAAACCAAACATAAAGGCTACCCTAACCCAAGCGCTTAACCTTTGCAAAACACCAAAATACACGGTTTTACTTCACAAGCCTTGGTATACAACACACACACACACACACACACACACACACACACACGTTGGTAATGTCACACTCTTTTTTATCACTAAAATACCTGGTTGACATTTTGATAGGTATAACAGTAGAAGTAATTTACATCATTTCGATGGTTGACTTTTTTCACTGATAACATTTTGTTATACATATATCGTTCAAAAAATAGGTCAATACAAATAAAAGCAATCTAGCTTCTGAGATAATAGTTTGTAGCCTATGGTTTCATGAGTCTGCAAGTGAAATATATTTGTTGAAGAACAGGCTATCATTTAGTGCCACATGCATTATCAACACGGAAATTAGTCCGGTCAATTTCCCCTGGTATGCGTTTGTGCTTCTCAAAATTCCTATCATCAAGAACGCAGTCTGCTACTTGACATACTCAAGCCTACAAATATCCGAGCAGTAGGATATTGTTTTCATGACAAGAACATAGTCTATTGTTGTAATTTACAGAATTTAATAGCCCAGATTAATCTGGAAGAATCTAGAACAAAATTCCGTAGATACGAGTATATAGTTATTGTCATCGCAGTAACAGAAGCCGTATATTTCTTAACAACTACATAATTGACTTTGTTTTTCCCTTGGTATGCTGAAGGTCTTTCGTTCTTTTTCCTGAATTTATCAATAGTGAAAGCCATCCTGGTATTCAACACATCAGCAACGGCTTTCAGTAGACTAAAACGTGTTCTTGTACCTGAAAATAATAGACCTTGCTCAGAACCTGGTAAATAAAGATGTGATATAATCTTATGAAAAAATAGACAGAAGAAATTAAATTAAATTAATAACAACAACAAAACACTACTACTACTACGTGGATTTTATAAACGCCTCATGTGTAAATTTCGATATTTCATGCCTTTTTTTTTACAGGTTGACCCTGCTGTAACTCGTATTTTCGTTAGAGATAAAATAAAAATGTAGGCCATGAAACCTGCAACAATCTATTGCTGAGGTATGCCTTATAATATTTCTTAATGATCTAAAGTCTTAATAAAAAACCAAATAAAATAATTGTTGTTTTTCCAATGTGTGGCCAATGTTTTTTTAAAGTCCTTGGGTATATTGTTTTATTCTTTGAAGTACTTTTGTAGTTAATCCTGGCTTCATACCTATAAATAAAAGACTTGTTAAGAGCTCACTAGGAAGAATATTTTTATAAACAATTCAGAAACACAAATAACTAAAAGCAATCAGAACTTATGAAAAAAACTTTAACAATGTAAAAATGAGAGAAATGCGTTTAGATAATGGTATAACATTCATTTACTTCCAATTCTATAAAATAACGAAATCATATTTAACTGAATTGACGCATGTCGTGACAAAGGCTTATGTACCAGCAATATGATCAATGTATTCTCCTTGATTAATAATATGTACTCTCCTCTTTTAAACAGTTTCTCATATTTTCCGCGCTGTCTATCAACATTTGACACATTTCTTAATGTTTTTTTATTGTTGTGAAGAGATAATTAATATTCCAACAGAAATATTCTCTTTGCAATAAACATAAATGATATATTAAACATGCTTATTTTTCTCGTAAGAGAAATTAATTACAACGCATGTCTACCATTCATCTCCACTGTTGATGTTTTTTATTGACATGTTCTATACCGAAATGATGTATAACAAAATTGTTACACATAAATTGTTTTGCATATCTGAAAATGCAATCTTCACAATTATAAACATGTCAGTATAAATATTGTACGTAGTTTTGCTGTAGTGATGAATAGAAACACATTAATCAAAGAATTGTGGTCTCACTCTCAATCCCTAACATCTGAGTGTCCTTTAATGGTACGAGTGTAGAATGTGCTGTAAATAAAAAGTTTAGTTTTCAAAACTAAAAAAAAAAAAAAAAAAAAATCCACTCCCCCTAAAAACAACAACAGCTCCAACAACAGATAATATATTGAGACGACATACTATATGTATATTAGCAACACGTGTTTGCATATATGTATTTATCAAGTTAATATATACAACCACATGGCATAAATCATATGTATACAGTGGATTTCTTTTTTTAAAAATACAGGAGCATGTGCCTGTGATACAGCTATGTATATCATTTTGTTTGTTGACTTACATTTCATTTACTCGAAATATTGTCATGTAAGTGCAACATATTCTAAAAAGAATACAGCCTTCTAGTTTTTATTCTAAAATGTCATTTTAAGTCCTTAGATTAACCAAAGCGGTATGCTAAATTAAATACGTTCCATTTGCAATATTATGTTTACATAGGTAAGGCTGAGTGGTAAGGGAGTCCGCCCTGGAATTTGGAGGGGGGTGGGGGTCGTGGTTCGTGGGTTTGATACCCGGCCGTAACTTACCGAAATCGTAAAAAAAGTTCTTGTATAGCTTTTTTGTTTGGCGTTCAGAATTTAAGGTTAGTTCCAGGACTGGTTGGCCCGGTGTCAGGATAATGTGACTGGATGTGGTATAAGGCCACATGTCTACGGTGTGATACAGCATAGTGGCAGCACTATGTCTGTCTGTCTCCAAATGACTGAAATACTGTCAGCGATACGTTTAACCCAATAAGTAAACGAACGGATTTAATGTGGCATGATACCACAATCGGTCATGTTATTCTCAACCGAGCCAATCTGTTTTGAACTACCTTAGTATCATACTGAGCGATAGACAATATGGAGTCGGTGTGTCTGTGTGCATGTGTGTGTGTGTGTGTGTGTGTGTGCTTTGTCCTGAAATGCATCTGCAACTTCTCGAACCAGAGGCGAAAACTAATCGGCCACCTGGGAGAGATGACTTTAACTGATCATTGCTTTAATTTATCAACTATGGCATTTTAGATTATAACTACATTATTCATAGTAATGAACATGCCTGCATCATGACTATAGTATCATAAAATTGCATGTTACATACACATTTAATTTTACGATGCATGAGGCTGTCTTTAGCATTGTAAACTTCAACCTGACTGCCAACGGAAGCCTTGTATCCAAATGCACGCATGCGCAAAGAATTCGTTTCATCCTTTCAGAGTCGCCTAGTGCATATCAGCCTGGGATTCAACGTTATTTGCAATTCGAGAATGCCACCGCAACCATGTCGTATCAATAAATTTCGTGCCAAGAAAGAAAACGGTAATAACATGCATCAATCCAATTTTATCTCCTTTAGAACTTGGTAAAGAACTGCACTTACCGATTTATATGCCCCGTAACTGGGTTTCTACCACGCCCGCAGGTGCCCGCCAGTAGGATTAATTGCAACCAAAGGTTGTATTAACTTTTCATACCGTTACCACATTGCGATATTAATTTGTCATAACAGATAAAGAATCGTGAGAAAATCAAAGCATAAAGACATTTTTCTACCGAAAAGATAGGCAAATGCTAAAGTGGCCCATCTTTTGGAATGTTTGCATTCTTTCTAAATGAATAACTTGGATAATTTCTGAATGTTTATAAATAGATAGTGTATCTCAAGACTGTTTATCTGAAGATATAACGCTTCATTGTCTGTGTCACTTATGCATGTCAAACACTTATCATTCAAATATTAATCATTTGTATGTATGAATGTATGTATGTATGTATGTATGTGAACGTATATCTTCTTGCCGTCTTGTGGTAGTGTTCATTCACCTTGCATCCGGGGGTTAGAAGTTCGATCCAAGCGAGAATCACGTTAAGTGCAAAGTACTTAAGGAAACATCTGAACATGACTAGCAAATATTGTCTCAAAATTGACGGAAAAAAAACACACACAAAAAAACAACAACAACGAACAACATCTTAGGATGAGTTATTTGATTTTTTTTTTAGAAAATTGTCAAATATTATTAATATAAATAGTATTACATTCAGTATATATACTTGATCGTCTCTGAAATACACAAGTAGGTGTAGTGACATAATATTCGTGCTATTTCGTGATACTGCTACATTACTGCAATGGATCTATTACAGGTTTCCGAGATGTCTAAGGGTTTAAAAATTAGGGCATTATTGCCAAATCGAGATCACGAGATCATGCAAATTAGTTCAAGACATGTTAAAAATAAATGCAAATGAAAAGCTAAAATAGATACTGGAAATGCACAACTGATGGATTTTATATCGCATCTTCAACCCGTATGAATGGTCGACAGTGCATTACAGTTTGCCTCTAAGCATTTTAGAGTCCTCTTAAGACGCCAGGGAGTACCTTGTAGCAGACAAATTGATGCCCGAGACTTTATCGAATATTCATTCACATTTGTTACTTTGGGAACATAATTCACTTCAAATACTACACAGGATTCTATTAGACAATCATACGTTTGTTCCCCTTTTGTATGGTTTGTTATACAAAAATATGTACATGAAACTTGTTGATATGTGAAACTTTAC
>CM037792.1:4881557-4895856 GCA_021229015.1 Solen grandis | reverse complement strand
TGGGGGTTCTGAGGATCTAACAAGATCTCCCTAGGAACCAAAGATCTCCTCCCTAGACCCTTGACCAGTCAGCTTATTTTTTGGTTTTTGGTTCCAAAGCCAACAGTACCATATGTTTTAAAATAAAAATATTGTATTAATGACGTCCAACTGAGACAGACGTTGCAAAAACTAATGCAAGGTCCTGTTTAATCTCAAATTTATCTATAATTGGTTGAAAAATGAAACTGTAGCAAAGCATTAGTTTAGAGTAATAACATTACATTCTCATCATCCCTTTTGGGTTTTGTCCTTCATTTTCCTTTGGGCCCAATTTTTTTTTGTCCTTAAATTTCCCCATTTCAAGATCGTCCTTAAATTTCCCCTCATTGTCCAGATCTTTTTTTCTCAGTCTTCTTTCCTGTATTTTCTCATTGCCATATTTTTTAACCCTTTTCATTTTCCCATTGTCCACTTTTTTTTTTTTTTAAATAAAATATTTTTAATTTTATTCATTTCCCCCTCATTGTCTCTTATGCAGTCTTATGACCCTTCCCATTTTTTTTTTCCAATCAAACGTTTTTTTTTCATTTTACTTCCTGTGTCTCCACTGATGCAGTGATGACCAATGTGGCCTGGGATTTCCTGCCTCTGGGGTTGAAGGTTTTTCCAGTTTTTGGGCGGAAATAACATGTATGTTTTTTCTCTTTTAATTTTTCCTTACGCAAGTACAGTCAAACCTTTGTCCTTTTAAATTTTTCCTCTTGTCCATTAATTTTTCATTGCTTACATTTTGTTTGTTGTCCTTTAGTTTTCTCATTGTCCATATCTTTTTTTTCCTTTCATTCTCCCCCTTGTCCCATTTTTTTTGTCCTTACTTTACTTTTTGTCCACAAACCCCCTTTGTTGCCCTTATTTTCTCATTTTCTGTCTTTTCCTTTATTTTTTTATTATACATCTCTTATGATCCTTCCATTTTCTTTATCAAGATCTAATGATTCTTTTTCATTTGACTTCAGCCTGTCTCCATTGATGCGTGACACAGCAACCGTGGCCTGGGATTTCCCCCTTGTTTTTTGAAGGTTTTTCCCAGTTTTGGGGCTGTGATAGACGGGAAAGTTTTTTCTCTTTTAAGCATTAAGTCAAACCTGGTTGTCCTTTCTTTCCCCCATTGCCCTTTAAATTTTCTATTTCCACTTTTTTGTTTGTTGTCCTTTAGTTTTTTCATTGTCCATATCTTCCCCCCTTTCATTTTTTGTAATTTTATTTGTCCTGACTTTTTTCTTATTTCCCACAAAACACATGTTGTTGTCCTGCATTTCTCATTGTCTAATCCCCCCTTTTCCCTTTCATTTACCATTATACGCTCTTATGATCCTTTCCTTTTCCCTTTTTTTTCCGATCTAATTTCTTTTTCTTTTTCTTCAACCCTGTCCCCAAACGATGCAGTGATGACAGAACCTGTGGCCGGGTGTTTTCCCTTTTCCCCTCTGTGTGTGAAGGTTTTTCCAGGGTTTATCTCTTTTGTGGTCGGGGAACGGAGAAAGTGTCCATCTTAACAAATTCCCTGCTAAAAAAAGGGTTTTCCCCAATTAACAAAATACAGTAGTTTGGTAATAAAAAAACTGTATTAGCGCCCCCTGTATTGAGTGGTCAACCAGTTTTATGGTCAGCTTTGCTATACAAAGACCATTTAAAAAGTTTCATAAATGTTAAAAGGCATTTCAGCATTGTTTTTTTCCCTATGGCTGATTTTTCTAATCTTTTACAGAAAAATTTAGAGTAATTTAGACTAAAAGAAAAAGATTCTGAATTACAGATGGGGATCACCATGCCATTTTAGACCTTTTTTGTTACAAAACCGTAACCGTTCAAGTACACCAAATCTGCGTTCCGTTTGCTTTTTTAAAAACACTTTCTTTTTGCGTTTGCAAATCGTTTTTATTTTTCGTTTATTTGTTTACGTTCTAAACTAAAAGCGGTTAAACCTGAATGCATCTTTTAAAAGTTACAAACGCATTTTCATTTCAACTTTTGTTTATTTTCGAAAGGGAAATTTTTCCCTTTGCGTTCACCCTTCACCTTTTCGTTCACCGTTTGCCGTTTTTCGTTTACCGTTTAACAAACGCATCTTTGCACTGCTTTTCTGCACGTACGGACCCCCTTTTTGGAAACCCTAAAACAAAAGGACCTGGGAAAATCGTACCCCCGTACCTATCTGCTATAATTCTAAAACGCGGGGAAGAATTTAAAACAATTAAGTCACAAAAAAAGTTTTAGGGGCTATAATTTGAATTTTAAAATCAAAATTTATTTTTCTAATTTGTTAGAGGGAAATCGGTGAAGTTAAGAAAAACATTCTGGAAAAAATTTTTACGAAAAATCGTGAAGTTGTTGAACCTCAAAAAGAAAAACAATACGTTTATAAAATGTAATCACTACCAAGACATTGTAAAACAATTTAGGCTACTATTATAAAAAGTCATTTAAGGAAAATTTTTTTTTTTATATAACAGGGTTTATCCCGGGTTTATAACGAAATTTGTCCGACTCGTTTTAATGGGGTGGCAAAATTTTTCACGTCATAAACATTTTGCATTTGTCACTTGGTGTAACAATATATTTAGATTTAAAATGATACAATTTCCGTTTTGAAATTACGAAAACGTATTTAAAAAAAAAAAAAAAAAACAACATGATTAATGGATAAAAAAAAATTAAAAAAATATTCAAAACCCGTTAAAAAAACAAGTCTCTTAATTATGGGCAAATATTGTACAGTATAAATTTGGGGGAAATTTTCCCGGCAATTTCATAAACAAGCTGCCGGTGTTGTCATAATGACTAATCACCTATCACACAAATTAGACAATTATTTTCTCAATGTCACAAACCCTTTTTGCCAATACACTGACGGTCTAGTCGCCGTTAAAAAACCTTAACAAACACTGAAAGAGAACCCAATTTTAGGGCCCCTTTTAGTTTTTTACATAACAAAAAAAATCTTATGACGGGGGAAAGAAAAAAACCCTTTTACTTTATTGTAAAAATTTTAAAAAAATTTTTTTACAATTGTATCACTCATTTTTTTAACAAAAAAAAAAGCTTTGGCTAAATAATCACTATTGAGTGGTTTTTTTTTTCGTTAAAATATAATTGCACTGTCAACATAACCACGATAAAATTAGAGAAAATCCCAATCCCATACCTCGCGTTTAATTCAAACGTTTTTATACCGTTAAAAGTTTGCGTTTTTTTTGTTTGCGTTTATCTTTTTATATTTTTGTGTTTGTAATCGTTCGGGCCGTGAAACTTCATCGTTTTACGTTTTTGTTTAAGTTTCGTTTTTCGTTCCGGGTTCGTGTTTCGTTTGCGTTTGAAAAGCTTTCTTTATTCGTTTGGTGTACTTCGGGAAAAACGGGCTGTATGGTAAAACATTGGGGGCAGGGGGTTGTGGGTTTACCCCGGTTGTCATACCAAATTTTATAAAAATGATGCTGGGATAGTCCCTTGCTTGGCACTCAGCATACAGCGGTAGTTTCCAGGACCGGTTGGCTTGGTGTCAGGATAATGTTATTGGGTATGGTATCCTGCCACGTGTGACAGCACTGCCTCAAGTGGACCATTACTTGGCACCTAAGGTCATGAAAATTACTTGTTCCGGGTAGGGTTTGAACCCACAACATTTGGAATCCAACGTTTTTAATTAAATTTTTATTATTTATTAATCAAATTTTAAATTTTCTTTTTCTTTTTCAAAGTCCATTTTGTTTGTTTTTCATTGTCTTTATGTCCAAATTTTGTTGCCTTATAAATTTTTTTATTGTCAGATCTTGCCCTTGCTTTTCTTTTCCCTTGTCCAGATCTTATTTTTTCAGTCTTTTGTCCTTTTTTTTTCATTTCCAATCTTTTATCCTTTTTTTTCCCATTTTACATTTTTTTAAATAAATCTTTTGAATTAAACAAATATTTTTTAATTTTTTTCTCATTTTCTCATTATCAGCTCTTTGTCCTTCCCTTTTTTTTTTATCCAGTTAATGTTCTTTTTTTATTTTTCTTCAGCTGGTTCCCCCTCTGAGCAGTGATACGAACCTGTGGCCTGGTGATTTTTCCCGCCTTGTGTTGAAAAGGTTTTTTTTCCCGTTTTTAGGCGGTATAGAATGTATGTTTTTCTCTTTTAAGCATTTTACCCGCAAATTGGGTTGGTTTTTTCTGAAAGGGGCAGGGAACAGGAGAAAGTGTCCTTTAAATTTAAGTGGCGTTTAAATAAAGGGTTTTCCCTTAACAAAAAAAGTATTTTTTTAAAAAAATCTTTTTTGCAAACCAGTATTAGTGGTCCCGGGTTTTTAAATTTTGGTAAAACTTTGGGCTGTTAAACACCCCAAAAACCTTTTAAAAAAGGGTTTTTCATTTAAATGTATTTTAAAGCATTTTTTTAAAAATTTTTTTTTTATTTTTTTTTTATTTTTTTTTATTTTTTTTTTTTTAATTTTTTTTTTTTTGGTTTAAAATTTTAAATAAAAAAAATTTTTTTTTTTTTTTAATTTTTTAGATTTTTTTTTTTTTAAAAAATTGGGAGGGGGGGTTGTGGGTTCTACCACTGGCATGTATACCAAAGTTTAAAAAATGATGCTTTGTATAGTCCCTTGCTTGGAACTCAGATACAGCGGTAGTTCAGGCCGGTTGGGGTTGGTGTCAGGTAATGTTATTGGGTTGGGGAAAACCTGCCATGTGTGACAGCACGCCCCAAGTGGACCCTTGGCACCAAGGCAGAAGATTTTTTGTTCCCGGCCCGGGTTTGAAACACAACCTTTGGATCCCCGTTTAATTAAATTTTTATTAATAAAATTTTTTTTTAATTTTTTTTCTTTCCGTGTATGTATGGCTGGAATAAAATAACACGGGGACGGGGTGGTGGCAATAGATTTATTCAGTCCCCCAAGGGGATCGGCAAGGTTTCGTGGAGGAGTTCGAGGATCTAACAAGATCCCCCTAGGTTTTCCCCGTCTCCTACCTAGACCCTTGACCGTCAGTTATATATTGGTTTGGTTACCATCCAGCCAGACAGTAACCCAAAGTATTTAAAATAAAAAAATATTTGTATTAATACGTCACTGAGACAGACGGTGCATAAAAAACAGGTCCTGTTATAAACTTAATTATATCTTAAGGTTATAAAAATGAAACGTGCAATAGCATCTGCTAGGTCCAATAATTACATTCTCATCATCCGCATTTGGTTTGTCCTTTCATTTTTCCTTGCCCCATTTTGTTTGTCCTTAAATTTCCATTGTAAAAACTTGTCCTTAATTTCCTCATTTTCCAGACTTTTTTTCTCAGCTCTTCTTGTCCTTTTATTTTCTTTGTCCTATCTTTTTTCCTTTATTTTCCCTTGTCCCCATTTTTTTTAAAATTCTTATTAATTAATCAATATTTTTTTTTTTATTCATTTTCTCATTTTCTCATTTTGCAGCTCTTAATTTTTTTTCCCTTTTTTTTTATCCAATTAAAGATTCTTTTTTAAATTTTCTTCGCGGGTCTCCCTCTATGCAGTGTGCGCAAAAGTGGCCTGGTATTTCCTGCCTCGTGTGTGAAGGTTTTTCCCGTTTTTGGGGGTAATAGAATGTATGTTTTTATCTCTTTTAAGCATTTTTACTGCAAGTACAGTAAACCTGTTGTCCTTTTAAATTTTTATTGTCCTTTAATTTTCTATTGCTTACATTTTTTTTGTTGTCCCTTTTGTTTTTCTCATTGTCCCCCTACTTTTGTCCTTTTATTCTCCCCTTGTTCCCCATTTATTTGTCCTTTCATTTTCTTATTGTCCCCCACACTTTGTTTTCCTTGCATTTTCTCATTGTTAGATCTTTTCCTTTCATTTTCTCATTATTCTCTTTTGATCCTTTCCCTTTTCTTTTTCAAAACTAATGATTCTTTTTCATTTGACTTCAGCGGTTCCATTGATGCGGGGAGACAGCAACCTGTGGCTAGTGATTTTTCCCCCTCTGTTTGTGAAGGTTTTTCCCGTTTTTTTTGGGGTGATGACAGGTTGTTTTTATCTTTTTTTGCATTAAGTAAACCTGGTTTCCTTTCATTTTCCCTTGTCCCTTAATTTTTCATTGTCCACATTTTGTTTGTTGTCCTTTAGTTTTCTCATTGTCCATATCTTCCGCCCCTTTTATTTTCCCATTGTCCAATTTTTTTTTCCGGGCATTTTCTTTTTTTCCCCACACCTGTTGTTGTCCTTGCTTTTCTCATTGCTAGATCTTCTTTCCTTTTTTTACCCCTTTTACAGCTCTTAGATCCCTTTCCCTTTCCTTTTTTTCCAGATCTAATGATTTTTTTTCATTTTACTTCAGCCGGTCTCCTTTTGATGCAGGATGACGCAACCTGTGGGTGGTGATTTTGCTCTGGTGTGAAGGTTTTTCCAGGTGTTATTTTTTGTGGTAGGAGAACGGGGAAAGTGCCATCTTAACAGAAGTGCCTGCTAAATAAAAGGGTTTCCCCTATGTAAAAAAATACGTTGTTTGGTAAAGAAAATTATTAGCGCCACCTGTTTTTTGGGGTCAAACCGCATTTCTGGTCAGCTTTTACTTACACAAGACCACTTTAAAAAGTTTTATAAATGTATAAGGTTTCAGATTGTTTTTCCCTTGGGGCTGATTTTTTAATCTTTTTTAGTAATTTAGAGTAATTTAGAATAAAGAAAAAAATGTTGAAATTTAAGATAGGGGTCACCTGCCATTTAGACTTTTTAGTTATGGTAAAACATTGGGGGCAGGGGGTTGTGGGGGTTTTACCACTGGCTAGTATACCAAAGTTTATAAAATGTGTGGTATAGTCCCTTTTGGCACTCAGCATACAGCGGGAGTTAGGACCCGGTTGGCTTGGTGCAGGTAAAGTTATTGGGTATGGTATCCTGCCACGTGTGACAGCACGCCCCAAGGGACCATTACTTGGCACCTAAAAAGGTCATGAAAAAATTTCTTGTTCCCGGGAGGGGTTTTAACCCCCCAAAAAATTTGGTCCCTTTAATTAAAATTTTTTTATTTTTTAATCAAATTTTTTAATTTTTTACTATTTTCTCAATGCATCATTTTTTTTGTTTTTCATTGTCTCTTGCCAATTTTTTTTTCCTTATAATTCCATTGTCCAGTTTCCTTGCTTTTTTCATTGTCCCCTTGTCCCGTCTTATTTTCTCAGCTTTTTGCCTTTTTTTTCTCATTGTCCCTATCTTTTTTTCCTTTTATTTTCCCATTGTCCCCCATTTTTTTTAAATAAATCTTATGAATTAAAAAAATTTTTTAATTTTTTTTTTTCATTTTCTCATTATACAGCTCTTATGATCCTTCCATTTTTTTTTTTATCCAAACTAATGTTTTTTTTTCATTTTACTTCAGCTGGTCTACTGATGCATGATGACAGCAAACCCGTGGCCCGGTGTTTTTCCTGCCTCTGTGTGTGAAGGTTTTTTTTTCCCGTTTTTAGGGGGTAAAAGACAGTATGTTTTTATCTCTTTTAAGCATTCTTACGCAAGTACAGCCCCAACCCGGTTTTTTCTGAAGTGGTCGGAGAACAGGGGAAAGGTCCCCTTAATTGAAGTGGCGTTTAAAAAAAGGGGTTTTCCCCTGTAACAAAAAAAACAGTAGTTTGGGTTAGAAATCGTATTAGAGCCCCCTGTATTGAGTGGTCAACCCCATTTACGGTCAGCTTGACGTACCAAAACCACTTTAAAAAGTTTTATAAATGTATGAAAAGGGATTTCAGCATTGTTTTTTCCCTATGGCTGATTTTTCTAAAACTTTTCAGTAATTTTTAGTAATTTAGACATAAAAAAAGTGTCTGTATTACGATAGGGGGGTCACCATGCTCATTTTAGCCCTTTTTTGCTTATGGGAAAAATTGGGGGCAGGGGGTTTTGGGTTCTACCCTGGTATGTCATACCAAAATTTATAAAAATGGGCTGGGTTTGTCCCTTTCTTGGAACTAGCATACAGCGGTAGTTCCAGGACCGGTTGGGGTTTGGGTTGTGGGTTTTTGTTTTGGGGATGGTTCCTGCCCTGTTGACGCACTGCCTCAAATGGACCATTACTTGGCACCTAAGGTCAGAAGATTATTTGTTTCCCGGGTGGGGGTTTGAAAAACACAACCTTTGGACCACGTTTAATTAAATATTTTTTTAATGAAATTTTTTTTAATTTATCTTTATTTTCCGTGTGTGTTTGGTTTAAAAAACAACCGAGACGGTGGTGGCTGGGCAATAATTTATTCAGTCCCCCCAAAGGGTTTTGGGAAGGGGTTTCGCTGGGGTGTCTCGAATTTAAAAAGATTCCCTAGGATACCACAAATCTCCTACCCAGACCCCTTTAAACCCTAGCTTTTAATATTGGTTGGTTACCATCCCGCCAGACAGTAACCCTATGTATTTAAATAAAAAAAAATATTTTTATTAATGACAGTCACAATGAGACAACGTTGCATAATAATGCAAAGGTCCCGTTAAATCTCTAATTATATCTAAATTGGTTAGTAACAATGAAACTGTAGCAATGCATCTAGCTAAGGGGCCAATAACATTACATTTTCATCATCCCATTTTGGTTTTTTCCTTTATTGTTCCATTGCCCCAATTTTTTGTCCTTATAATTTCTCATTTTCAAGATCTTTTCCTTTAATTTTCCCCATTGCCAATTTATTTTTTTTTTCTTTTCCTTGTATTTTTCATTGTCCAAAATTTTTATCCTTTTATTTTCCCATGTCCCATTTTATTAAAAAATTTTTATTAATTAATCAAAAAATTTTTTTTTTTTATCTCATTTTCTCATTGTCTCATTTTGCAGTCTTATGATCCCTTTTTCCCTTTTTTTTATCCCGATCAACGTTCTTTTTTAATTTACTTCAGTGTGTCTCCTTGATGCGTGATGACAGAACCTGTGCTGGTGATTTCCTTTCCTCTGTGTGTGAAAGGTTTTTTTAGTTTTTTGGCGGGAATAAAATGTATGTTTTTTTTCTCTTTTTAAAATTCTTACTGAAGTCAGTCAAACCTGTTGTCCTTTTTAATTTTCATTTTCCCTTAATTTTCTCGTTTCATTTTGTTTGTTGTCCTTTTGTTTTTTTCATTGTCCAATCTTTTGTCCTTTCTTCTCCCTTTTTCCCCATTTATTTGTCCTTTAAATTTTCTTATTTTCCACAACACATTTGTTGTCCCGATTTTCTCATTGTTAGATCTTTTTCCCTTTATTTTCTATTTACTCTCTTTGACCTTCCATTTTCTTTATCAAGATCTAATGATTCTTTTTCATTTACTTCACCGTGTCTCCATCTGATGCAGTGACGAAGAACTGGGCCTGGGGATTTCCTGCCTTGTTTTTGAAGGTTTTTTTTCCCGTTTTTAGGCTGTGAAGACAGGTATGTTTTTTTTCTTTTTAAGCTTACAGTCAAAATGGTTGTCCCTTTATTTTCCCCCTTGTCCCTTAATTTTCTCATTGTCCACATTTTTTTTGTTGTCCTTTAGTTTTTCTCTTGTCCATTTCTTCCGCCCTTTCATTTTCCATTGTCCACATTTATTTGTCCTGACATTTTTTATTTCCAACAACATGTTTTTGTCCTTGATTTTTCATTGTCTAGATTTCTCTTCCTTTCATTTACTATTATACAGCTCTTAGATCCCTTTCCCTTTCCTTTTTTTCCGTCTAAGATTTTTTTTTTTTATTCAGGGCCCTGTCTCCATCTGATGCGTGATGACGCAACCCGTGGCCTGGGTGATTTCTGCCCCTTTTGTGTGAAGGGTTTTTTCCCGGTTTATCTCTTTGTGGTCAGGGAACAGGAGAAAATGTCCATTTGAAATGCCTGCAAAAAAAAAGGTTTTCCTAGTAACAAAAAAACGTAGTTTTGGTAATTGAAACTGTTTACAGCCACCTGTATTGAGTGGCAAAAGCATTTACTGGTCACTTTGACTGTACACAAAACCCCTTTAAAAAGTTTCATAATGAAAGAAAGTTTTTAGCTTTTTTTTCCCTAGGACTGATTTTTTTCTAATCTTTTACAGTAATTAAAAGTAATTTAGACTATAAAAAAAGATGTTGATTACGAAGGGGGGCCCCATGTCATTTTAGACCTTTTTTGCTTATGGTAAAACATTGGGAGCAGGGGGGGTTGTGGGTTCTACCATGGCTATGTATACCAAAGTTTATAAAAAAGATGCTGGGAAGTCCTTGCTTTGGAAATCAGATACGCGGGAGTTCCGCCCGGGTTGGTTGGTGTCAGGTAAAGTTATTGGGTATGGATCCTGCCAGTGTGGCGCACTGCCTCAAGTGGACCTTACTTGGCACCTAAGGGCATGAAAATTTTTTGTTCCGGGGGGGGGGTTTTAAAACCCCCAACCTTTTTGGGTCCCCCGTTTAAAATTAAATATTTATTATTAATAAATTTTTTTAATTTTTATCTCATTCCGGGTTTTTATGGCTGGAAATAAACTAAACGAGACGGTGGTCTGAAAGATTTTTTCAGTCCCCAAGGTATCTTTCAATTTTCCTGGATTTTTTTCCCAGGTTTCTAAACAAATTCCCTAGGTTACCACAAGATCTCCTACCTAGACCCTTGACCCCGGGAGCTTTTTTATAAATGGTTGGTTTTCCATCCAGCCAGAAAAGAAAACCATATGTTTAAATAATAACAAAAATATTTGGGATTAATGGGACAGTCACCCAATAACAGACGTTGCATAACTAAGAAAAGGTCGTTATAAATTCTAATTTACATAAAAAAAGGTTTTTTTAACATAAATTTTTACAATAGGGGTCGCTAAGGCCAAAAAAATTACTTTTTCTCATTCTCCGATTTGGGTTTGCCTTTCATTGTTCCATTCCCAATTTTGTGTCCTTATTTTCTCAGTCAAGATTTTGTTCCCTTGAATCCATTGTCCAAATTTATTTTTTTAAGTCTTTTTTTCCCTTGTTTTTCTCATTGTCATAATTTTTCCTTTATTTTCCCAATTTGTCCATTTTATTAAAAATTCTTTTTTTTTTTTTCAAATATTTTTTAAAATTTTTATCTCATTTCTCCTTGCTATTATCAACCTTTTTATCCTTTTTTTTTTTATAGTCTAACGTTCTTTTTCATTTTACTTCGCTGGTGTCCCATTGACATTGCCCCGCAAACCCTTCCTGGGGGATTTCCTGCCTCTTGTGAATTTTCCAGTTTTTGGCGTTTTAAAAGCATTATTTTTTATCTTTCTTTTTTAAAAATCTTATAATACATAAACCCTTTGTCCTTTTAATTTCTCATTGTCCATTTTTTTTTTCATTGCTTTTACATTTTGTTTGTTGTCCTTTAGTTTTTCCCTCATTGTCCATAAAACTTTTGTCCTTTCATTTCTCCCATTTCCCAAATTTTTTGTCCTTACCATTTACTTTTGTCCACCCCACACATTTTTTGTCTTCATTTTTATTGTCAATCTTTTCCTTTTTTTTTTTTTTCATTATCATCTCTTATGATCCTTCCATTTTTTTTCAAGATCAAAGATTTTTTTCATTTGACTTCAGCCGTGTCTCCATTATGCCCGTGACGACAGAACGTGGCCTGGTGATTTCCCGCCTCTGTTTGTGAGGTTTTTTTTCCCGTTTTTTTTGGCGTGATAACAGGTATGTTTTTATCTTTTTAAGTTTTAGTCAAAACCGGTTTTCCTTTTATTTTCCCCTTGTCCATTAATTTTCCCCCATTGTCCAATTTTGTTTTTTTGTCCTTTAGTTTTCCATTGTCCTATCTTCCGCCCTTTCATTTTCCCCTTGCCCCATTTATTTGTCCTGACATTTTCTTATTTCCACACCACAGTTGTTGTCCTTGCATTTTCTCATTGTTTAAACTTCTCTTCCTTCATTTACTCATTATACAGCTCTTATATCCTTCCATTTCCTTTTTTCCCGATCAATGATTCTTTTTTTTTTTACTCAGCCCCTTCTCCCTTGATCGTGTGCGCAAATGTGGCCTGGTGATTTCCCCCCTCTGTGTGTGAAGGTTTTTTTCCCGGTGTTATCTCTTTTGTGGGCAAGGGAAAAAAGGAGAAATGTCCATTTAAAAGAAGTGCCTGCTAAATAAAAGGGTTTCCTATGTAAAAAAAATACGTATTTGGTAATATGAAAACTGTATTAGCAGCCCCCTGTTTGAGTGGTCAACCCGCATTTTACGGTCAGCTTTGACTATACACAAGACCATTTAAAAGTTTCTAAAAGTAGAAAGGCATTTCCATTGTTTTTTCCCCCTTTGGGGATTTTTTTCTAATCTTTTACAGTAATTTTGGTAATTTAGCATAAAAAAAAGATGTTGAATTACAGAAAAGGGGGTCACCAGCTCTTTAGACCCCTTTTTTAGCTTACAGACCGTTTTCCGTTAAGACACAAAATCTGGTTCCGTTTTTCGTTTGGGTTTTTTTTCATTTGCGTTTGCAAACGTTTCATTTTCGTTTTCGTTTAGTTTCTAAACATAAACGGGATATAAACGCTGAATGCATCTATAAACGATTACAAAAAGCATTTGATTTCACTTTGTTTATTTTCGAACCGTTTTCCGTTTGGTTACCCTTCACCGTTTGGTTCACCTTTGCATGTTTTTTTTACCGTTTTAAAAAACGCTCTCTCTGACAGCTTTCTGCAGTATCGGACCCAAACCATTTTGGAACTAGACTAAAGGGACCCATGAAAACGACCCCCCGGACCTATTTTCTATACATTCTAAACGCTGGAAGTAACTTAAAAAATTAAGTCACAAAAAAAGTATTAGGGCATAATTTGAATTATTAAAATCAAATTTATTTTTCTAATTTGTTTGAGGGAATCGGGGAAAGGGAAGAAAAACATTTTGGAAAAAATTTTCAAAAAAACTTTAAAGTTGTTGCAACCCTAAAAGACAAAAAAACGTTTATCAATGAAAAAACTACCAAGACATTGTAAAAAAATTTGGTTAAATTTTTTCAATAGTCATTTTTGGTTTTTTTTTATTAAAGGTGTTTATCCCCGGGGTTTATAAATGAAATTTTTTCCGACCGTATAAATAATGGGGTGGAGATTTCACGCATAAACATTTGCATTTTGTCACTTGTGTGAACAAAATATTTTGACTTAAAAACAATTTTCCGTTTTTGAAATTTATCGAAACGTATTTTTGAGAAAAAAAAAAAAAAACAACATGATTAATGGATAAAAAAAAAATAAATATTTCAACCCACGGTAACCAAAAAAAAGCCTTTTTAATTTATGGGTAATATTGTACATTTGTCATTTGGGGGGAAATCTTCGGGAAATTTTATACATACAAAACTGGGATGTTGTCATAATGACTAATCAGCCTATCACAATAACTTAGACAATTATCTTCTCAAAGTGTCCAATACCCGTTCGCCAATACACTGACTGGTCTAGTCGCCGTTAATAAACGCTTAACAAACACGTGAATAGAGAACCAATTCTAGGCCGCTTTTATGTTTATTACATAAACAAAAATAAATCTTATGACGGGGGAAAGAAAAAATCCCTTTTACTTTATTGTAAACATTTAAAAAAAATTTTTTTACAATTGTATCACTCATTTATTTAACAAAAAAAATGCTTTTGGCATAATGAATGCACTATTGATGGGTTTTTTTTCTCGTTAAAATATAATTGCACTGTCAACATAACCCCGATTAAGTTAGAGAATATCCGAATCCCATACCTCAGCGTTTAATTCAAACGTTTTGATACCGTTAAATCGTTTGCGTTTATCGTTTGCGTTTATCGTTTTGTATAGTTCGTTTGTGTTTGTGAATCGTTCGGCCGTGAAACGTTCATCGTTTACGTTTTGTTTAACGTTTCGTTTGCGGTTTCCGTTCGTGTTTCGTTTGCGTTTGAATAGCGTTTCGTTTACGTTCGTTTGGTGTACTTGAACGGATTACGGTCTGTATGGTTTAAAACATTGGAGCAGGGGGTTGTGGGTTTCTACCACTGGCTATGTCATTTCCAAAGTTTATAAAAATGATGCTGGTATGTCCTTGCTTGGCACTCAGCATACAGCGGTAGTTCCCGGACCGGTTGGCTTGGTGTCGGATAATGTTATTGGGGATGGTATCCTGCCACGTGTGACAGCACTGCCTCAAGTGGACCATTACTTGGCACCTAAGGTCATGAAAATTACTTGTTCCGGGTAGGGTTTGAACCCACAACATTTGGATCCACGTTTAATTAAATATTTATTATTTATTAATCAAATTTTTTAATTTTCATCTCATTTTTCTCAATGTCATCATTTTGTTTGTTCTTTCATTGTCTCATCGTCCAAATTTTGTCCATAA
>CM037792.1:4871256-4881457 GCA_021229015.1 Solen grandis | reverse complement strand
TTCCAAATTTTTATTTTTTAAATTTCTTTTAATTTAACAATGGTTATATATCAGTGCATGTCATACTAACATTCTTTTGGTATGTAAACTTGCTTGCCACAATTCATTCAAATAAGGGTTTAAAAACAGTCATGCCAAAAACTGACATTCTTTGGGTAAAAAAACACATTCTTGGGGAACAATGATTATATATCAGGGGATATTCTTGGGTACAAACCCCGTTCTGTTTTTTTGATTGTTGCCCCTTGTTTGCCGCAATTATTTTCCCTTTTTAAATTTTTTAATCGGAATTATTTGTTCCCACCCCGGAAAATTTCAACCCTGCTTAAATTTTTAATACATTGACAAATTGACAATGACCGGTACCCTCGCTGGTATCAATTCCCAAAAAATCGTGGTTGTTTGCGGGTTTTCCCATAAAAAAAATGCACTATATTTGACCCTATGGGCCATGAATGTTTTTCATTTGTGAAGTAATACAAGAAAAGGGCCAATATATCAAGGATAAATATGCTGTTAATGGAAATGTAACCACAATAAAAAATAAAGGCGTTATATAATTCTCCCCAAATAACTTGCTTAAAGGCTTCAACAGCATTTCTTTTATTTATAAATTCATTATTAGGGTTTTTTAACATTTTCGAATCCTTACACAACGTCATACGGAACGATTGATTTACATAGCAAATCAATTGAAAGTTTGGGTAATTTTGTGTATAATGACAAACATTTCACCGCTTTCCCGGCCCAGCCAATCCCGAAAAAAACGGCAAAAAAAAGGGTCATGTCGTTTCTTTTTCCCCTCCCTATAACCTACGCCCCAATCTTTAAAATCTCAATAGAATAGAATAGAATGGGCCAGGGTAGATCAAAAAATTTAGTCATATTCAAATTTAAAAAAAAATAAAAATTTTTTCGAGATATAAGCATTTAAAAATGCCCCTTGGGGGTAAAACAATTTTCGTTTTTCTCCCATAAAAAAAAGGGATTCAACCCCGATCTTAAAAAAACTAAATATCATTTGAAAATAAAATTAAAAGCCTACAAATTATAACATAGTGTTCTCGATAGAATTTTTAAATAGTTTTTGAGATATTTAAGGCCGAAATTCTTTTGGGACACAAACCCCCTACTTGACCTTTTGGGTAGGCTTCGTCCTATAAACTGGAAAGATCCGTTTTGGGAAACGCATTTGCAACGAAATCCCTTCGTCTTACATTCGGGCCTAAAAATGAAAAGGGGCATCTAAAAGTTGTTTTTTTTTTGCCCAATGTTATCATATTTGCAAAAAAATTTATTTTTAATAAACTTTGTTTTTCCGTAGGAGTCTTTTTAAAAAAACTGCAATCAGTTTCATTTATTAAAAAATATGTAGTTTTTTCTAAAGGGAAATAATAAAATAAAAAATTTAAAATTTCACCTTATTCAATACTTCGGTGCCAAACTCGTTATGTAGAACTTGCTAAAAATTTGAAATATTGAACAAGAGAGAATCAAACTGATATTTGCCATTTATATACAATTGTCTTGCACTTACTTATATTCTAGAAAGCAGAAAGCATTTAGCACGTATACACTTAAATTAAGAAATTGACAATCTTTTAATGCATGCAAACCCTATTGGGTTTTTACTGTTTTTTCATTGTGTAGTCTTTCCATTTCTTGATTTTTTTGGGGGAAATTAAGCACAGCGATATGCATTAAAACATGATAATAAAGTTCATGATACGTAGTGTAAGATCTCTTATTTTTTTCCCGCAATCATGAAAAATATAGAATATCCTTCAACAAATTTCGAATGATGAACACATGGGATTGACCGAAAATTGGGAACACATATTTTTTCAACAGATTATGTCGAAACTGAAAAGATACAACATCATAAATAATGTTAATTGGTAAACTGTAGTTAAATGGGCACGTTAATATGTTAGTGGAATGGAACAACAACGACAACATACCCTAACTAAACATTCAAGGAATATAACCACATTAAAAGGCTTTCCATATTTTTTTTTATTTTTTTTTGTTATTATTATTGAATTATTGCTACAGTCCTTTATAAAATATGTACAACTGAGGTATGGTACGAAAGCCTCCGTATAATAAACAAAAATTCTTGGAACGGTCAGTTGCATCGGCTCTCTAATTGTCACTCGATATAGCGCGCTTTTAAGCTTGTTGTGTGGTGTATGCTGGTTGTGCCCGATGCTAAAATAGCGAGCATGCATGTCTTGACAATGATGCAAATTCTTACGAGCATGATGCTCAGTGAACATCTGGTTCTGCCGACCCAGCTTATCTCATCATAACAGCATGATGTTCAATGAACAAACTCGCTGCCGACCAAGCTTGATGCTCATTGGAACAATCCGCCGATCCAGCATGATGCTCGCGTATAAGCATGATGCCTTACTGACAATCTGTCGACCCAGCAATGCTCATCTGACTGATCATGAATACTAAATGGCATCTGCGACCAAGCATGATTCTCATCTAACGATCACGATGCTCATTGAACCATCTGCCGACCTTTGCATCGTGCATCATTCCAGCGAGCATCTGCTCAAATGTTTTGCGCATATTTTATATGTTTTTTAGCCCGATGCAGCATCATGCAAAAATTATTAAATCTGACCCAGCATGATGCTTATGGAACAAGCATGATGCTCATTGGTCGAGGCGTGAAGCTCGTTAAGCATGATGCACATTGAACAATCTGCCGACCCAGCAGCATGCACATTTCACTGAGCATGATTCTGGGTCGGCAATAAAGAACCCAATCGTTTCGTCATACCGACCATTATTATGTTTTTCGCCGATGCATCTATGATGTTGAAGAAATAAAATGTCGACCCAGCATAATGCTCATTTAAAAAATGAATGACAAACGTTTACTTATCACCACTAAACAAAAACAAGTTTTGAGTGATCCAGCGTATAGTAATACAAGTTAATGCTCTTAACTAATATGCGATTTCCAGGATCGAAGGGGGTCAAAGTTTCAAATCCGACATGTGTTTTTTTCATCATATTGATATGTTCTTTGTATTGAATTTAATTTGGAACGTTTATACATGTGTTAACATATTTTCTGTCTAGAAGATCAGGTTTTAGGAATGTATATACAAAGGAACAAGCTGACCTCTTTCCGAGGGATAATTTCGATTTTTTGTGCAACAATTAAACTTTACAGTATTCATCAGCTGTTTTAGTGACTTAAAGATTAGACTGGAAATTCTGGGAAGACAAAAGTAAGCCACGTCGAAAAAAGAATGGAAATGATGATACACATAAAAGAGCAAACATCAAGACTTTTTCTTCAAGACAAAGTTGGCTAACATCACTTCGTCGGAATTTACCTGACAGTGTTGTGACATGATGCTCTTCTTAGTATTTTTGTTTGTTAAATTAAAAAAAAAAAAAAGAGTCCAATAACACAATTTATGTACAAATTATGTAAATTAAAAACACTTGAACTTAGGGTTATACATTTGCATGACCTAGGGTTTACCAGTATAGAACCGGGTACAAACCGTAATTGTGCAGGTTTGAGATATAAGGATGTTTTGTTTGTTTTGAGTAGATTAAGGAATATACCCTCACCGAAACAGAGCATGATCCAGAAGTGCAGGTTTATTTTTAAAAAAAATGTAGGCACATTTATTTTATTTCGTGGACACAACAAAGTGGTGCTCGAAAAATAGTTTTTTACGACTTACATATTATTGATGAAACAGTCCCCCCCCCCCTTATAGATTTCGATCCACGAAAAAGAATGACCATAAGGCTATATTATGTTCACACAATAAAAAAATATGCAGTTTGAATTTGTCTTTCTTTCTTATATTTTTCTTCCCCCATTTACAAGTGCCCAACCCGGATTAAAAAAAGATGTTTTCGAATTCCCTCGTGAGGTAACATAGAAAACGTCGATTCCGGGTAAGGGGAGGGCTTGAATATGGGGGTATTTTGAATTCAATTTCCCCCATCCCGAATTTGAAAACGTTTTATAATCCCGGTTGAGCATATTGAAAACGCACTAGTGATCCTCACCACTCATTTTTCTTTTAAATGTCTTACCCAGGAAATTACGAACAAAAAGTACCCGAAATAAATTGAAAACGTTTCCAAATCCCCATATCCAACATCAAAATGCAATTAACAAATGTAATTAAAAAACATTTGATCTTAGGGTTATACATAAGCAGTGAACTAATTTTACCAGTATGAACCGGGTACAACCGTAATTGTGCAGGTTTTGAGATATTAGAGGAATGGTTTGTTTTGTTTTGAGTAGATATGAAATATACCTCACCGAAACAGAGCTTGATCCAGGAGTGCAGGTTTATTTTTAAAAATAAAAAAGTAGGCACATTTATATTTTATTTCGTGAAACAACAACGGTGGTGCTCGAATAATAGTTTTTTACGACTTAACATATTAAATGATTAAACAGTCTTATAAGATTTTCGATCCACGAAAATGATGACCATAAGCTATATAATGTTCACTACCAAAAAAAAAATAGCAGGTTTAAGTTTCTTTCTTTCTTTATATTTTTTTCCCCATTTTCAAGTGCCCACCCGGGATTATAAAAAAGAAGAATTCGAATTCCCCTTTCGAGGTAAAATAGAAACTTTGAATTCCGGGTAAGGGGGGCTAATGAATGGGGGTAGTTTTGAATTCATTTTCCCCCATCCGGGAAATGTGAAAAAAAACGTTTTATATTCCCGGTTGTGGCATATTGAAAACGCACTGTGACCTCACCACACTCATTTTCTTCATTTGCTTATTTAGAAGTCTTACCCAGGAAAATTTACGACAACAGTACCCGAAATAAATTTGAAAACGTTTCCAAATCCCATAACCAACATTCAAAATGCAATTAACGAATAACAAGTATTAACAGACATATCGGTATTCAAACGCACATTTATATATAAACTATAAAATAAGATATAAACTTTTCCAAGGAAGGCAATATTGGGGAAAGGGTTTTAACTTTTCCCGGCGTTGGGAGAGCTTCACCAGCCTATCTTTACTTCATACTGAATTCAATAAAGGAAAAATAATCAGTAGAAATGATAGAGAATACATATAATAACTTTTTATATCATAAATGACGTAAACAGGAGTGGTATTTTTTGAAAACTATTTAAATTCCAGGTCAGGAGCATTAAAACCATTTAGATTTCCCTAAAAGGGAATTTTGAAAATGTTACTAAATACGTTTTTATCGTCGTAACAACCGTAAATTGCAGCGGTGACCACCAACATTTTTAAATAACCGTGAGTAATGCGAGAGCTCACCAGAAAGATTACCTTCTTTTGACATGAAAATCAAATCACAATATTTCAAATTTAATTATATTAGATTCTTAATTAGATAAGATGCTCCCTTTTATAAATGTATACCGTTATATAAAAAACCATTTGACCGTTAGGAGCCCTGTTTTCATGTATCCGTAAATGTCATTCCATTAACAAACCGTATGTTAGGTTTAGTTTTAAATTAAAAGTGTATATCTTAGTATAAAAAGAATATTCTAATGAAATACTAAAATTAAAAATATACCTGATCAAACGCCGAACAACTAATGTATTAGAAAAACCCAATAAATTTACGCAGTAATCATGAAAAAGAAATCAAAAAGGCTTGATTTTCCAACGTAACAATTAATTTAGGGCGAATATCTTTAACATTTTTTTTCGCCAAGAAAAAGAAATAATAATACTGTGATGTGCTATTTGAAAAAAGAGAATAAAATATTATTATGATATTTTCTTTTTTGAAATTTAATAAAATGGTTCAAATTTCTAATTAATTTTATGCAAAAAATGAACACTTTGCTAAAAATGGAAAAAAAAAAAAAAAACATCAACAAGAACCTGTGGCACGCAACCATATGAGCCCTCCCCTGTGAGGTGCATAATTTTCCCGTAACAATAGCAACCAAAATTTTTTTCCCGAGAAAAAAAGTACGTGCAGATCCCCAAAAAATTTCCACTTTCATATACCAGTTTTATAACATTATCAAACAATTTTAATTATACAGGAAAAGTTTTTCCGAAGACAGACGGACGGACGGCAGACGGAGGGAAAACCCAAAGTTCCCCCGGTTGGAACTAAAAAAAAATATAGATTATACCATGGTCTTTTTTTATATAACTTTTCGGCGACTCATCAGCCTTTGGGCAACTGACAGAAAAAATGTGACAGTTTTTCAGAAAAAATTTCCCTGGGGAAAATTCAAAATTTTAAAAATTTAAAAAAAATTTAAACAATCTTTGAAACAAAATTTCCCCCCATAACATGTATGAATTTAAATGGCAAACTATTCCAATTAAGGAATTAAAATAAAAAATAAATTGTACCCAAAAGGTTGTTATAAATTTACACTTTTTTTGAAATTTGCGAATTATTCAAATATAAAAAAACCCTGTTGACTGCCTGTACTAATGGCCCTCACAAAAAGTTAAAGGTATTTTCCAAAATGTAAAACTTTTTTAAAAACGATTTGTGATTTTACCAATCATTTATCACGGGCGACAGTGATTATCCTTCGGGCGCACATGTCGCCCAAAGGTTGTGTTTTTGTCGCCTAAAGGTTGGATTTTCTAAATATATATATATATATATATTTAATAATATTTAATATTATTTTGGTTTAATTTTTTGTTAAAATAAAAAGGAAGAAATACAAATTAACAAAAGCAAAATAAAGGATGTATTAAATTACTATTTGAAACAAACTATGAAAATATATATAACTCAAAAATTTCCAAAAAATAAGAATTCAGAAAAAAAGAAACAGCTGGAATCGAACTTCTGTCCTCTTGAGGGGGAGGGGGAAAGTATCGACGCTCTTCCAACTCTTATCAATATCAGAAGACGTGTGTAAATGGCCATAATCAATCAAACCAAAACAGCAGGACTAGCACTACACAGACGATTGTACTGTATTGATATCTACACTATGCGCCCTTTATAGTACGGTTACATATTAACAAGATAAACAATACGCATTACTTTTCCCACCCATCATGTAATAATTAAACTACTATGTTAATTACAAGCTCAATAAAGAGGACATGAAATGTGCAATGTCCAGACTGACGAGCGAAGCGATAAGTAGGTCATGACTGATAGTATGTAAACATCATTAAAATACATAATCTACTGATAACAATCTATTAGATATGATAAATTTCACTGGAAACTATTTAAAACAAACACAAATCAATATATGAAACCCTAAACAACCCATATAAAAACATCGGTCACTAAAAACTATTACTACCACAATTTTACATTCGACTGCAATACCAATTTGCACATGCGCAAACGGAAGTGTAAACCATTTTAATGGACATACTAATATATACAGTACATGTACTTAGTAACAGTAATGTAAATACAGTACTGAATGCCCTCCAGAAAAATGTGGATATCCAATGGTTTCTGGTATCACTAACTTTTCTTTTCGAACTTTTTCTTGTTATTTTTCTGGGCACGTAATTGCCAGTGACAAAGATGACTCTTTTGCAAAGTGAAAAAATGACATGGCTTCTATTTAAGTTTACCAGTATACATTTAAAAAATCAAGCTTTGAACTAGAACTTGTACATTAAAAATCTGGTTTCGTGGTATTCTCATGTCTTGTTTCATGTTGTAATACAGCAGGTTGATGTTTTAGTAGAACATACTCAGTTATCATTTGTATATTGAATATGGTATTGATTCACATTCAGTATTAGGCTTACTATTTGGCATGGGAAATAGGCGTCATGGTTGTTTTGAAAAAACTGTCTATAGTCGTTTAGATTTTTTCGGGTTGTATCCCGGGGCAAAAGGTCAGTGGTAGAATGTTCCGCTTTACGTTCGAATCCCAGTCGGGCACTTTCTCCGGAGACCGCGCCAAACCAAAGGGCGTATAAAAATTGGTACCAGATGCACCTTTGCCTGGCAATTGGAAAATGGGGTTGCTATGGGAAATCAGAGTACTCGTGCTGGTTCTATACACCGGAACGTAATGGAAACTAGGGTTTATTCGCAAAATGAGCTAGGGTATCGCACCCGGACTCCCTTATATCTAACTACTGTTTTCTTCCGATGCTGTCTCTTCAGCAAAAAACAGGACCCACACTTGGGAAATCCTTGACCGTAAGGTCTAAAATATGGCCATAATAATCAGAAAATAATTGCTAGCCATTATAATAAAAGAAAGAAAGAAAGATCGGGCCCATCGTTGAATAACCCCGGCTGATTTATTCCGTTTCACTACATGATACGAGGGCGAGTCAATAAATAACCCGCCTAACCTATTTCGGGTTGAGATCTACTCTTCTTTTTCAATTAATTTCCCCCCAGGGCTATGCACTTGGACCAACGGTGTTCAAGCGCCATCAGCACAGAAGTGAAGAAGTCAGGGTCCTTTCCATGGAACCACTCCTCAACTGCCGCACGACTTCTTCGTCAGACCGGAAATGACGTCCACGTATATCCTTTTTCAAATTTGGAAAAAGGAAGAAGTCGCTAGGAGCCAGGTCTGGTGAGTAGGGAGGGTGCGGTATTAATTCATACCCATTTCGCTCAACAGCATCCATTGCAAATTTACAAGTGTAGACTCTGCATGCCCAAAATACCTTTGGAGAGTTTACCACGGCGTTTCTCGCGGATGGCTTTCCCTCAGCTGGTCTAGCAAGTTTGCATAGTATGCCCCGGGTTATTGTACTTCTTTTGAGTTTAAATGTCCAACAAAATAACGCCCTATGTGTCTCAAAATACTGTGGCCATCACTTTGCCAGCAGATGGTTTAGTCTTGAACTTCTTTGGCCTTGGGGATCCCGGTCCTACGCACTGACGACCTCTGGGCTTTATTTTCTGGTTCAGAATATGCACCCAAGTCTCATCCACAGTAACTAGACGCAAAAGGAATTCATCTTTTGACCTCAAACGCTTCAACAACGCACTACATACAGATGCTCTCGTTGCCATTTGCTCATTGTTAAGGGATTTTGAGACCCAACAGGCTGTAAGCTTGCGCATCCCTAAACGATCATGCAAGATTGTTAAACGGTACCTTGTGAAATGCCTAATGCCTGTGTTATTTCTTCAACCTGACTTCGCCCATCTGAGTATACCAGACCTCTGACTTTATTACACATTTCTTCGTCGGTGGCATCAACTGGGCGTACAGACCTGGCTTCATCTTCTAAAGACGTTCTACCGCGTTTAAACTCCCTAACCCAGAATTTAACTTGAGAATAAGATGGTGCAGAAGACCCATACACATCAACTAACTCAGCATGTATGTCCTTACCAGTTTTACCTTTTAAATGCAAGTACCGAATTACAGCACGGTACTCCACTTTTGATGAAAAGCTTGCTTTTACATCACTAGCCATGTTTGACATTCAATATCTGACAAACAAATGACCGTATACATGTGTAGTTTTGTACATAGGTATAGTACATGTATTGAAACAATTTGCGTGAAAATCGTGGATGTCTCGGTTGATCGGAGATGTCACAGGCTGGTTATTTATTGACTCGCCCTCGTATCATGACGGCCTATAGATGATCTATCGATCGGCTGTGGGTATTCGACGATGGAATTCATTTGGTTTTAAAGGTCATCCGGCATTCAAATGTTTCGACAATAAGTCCTGCTACAGGCAAAATACTTTGTTATCAAAATCATATTGTAATAAATGTTGAAGCTTCTCGTTCACAGATGATCGATAGAAATACTACTACTAATAATAATGATATTATTAATAATAATAACAAAACGGTATTGTTAGTAAAGTCTTTGATTCCTAATTAATAATCTCGGCAAGTGTAGATCACACTGCACGGGAAAACGCTACTTTTGATAAAGCAACTTCTTCGAAATATGTTGAAATATCGAATATGGTATCCCTGAGGCACTGGTGCTTGCAGTACCACGTGATACGTTCCGCAACATGGTGTGTTTACCAGTTTAAGGTTGCGATTTCGTAAGTTCAGCCTATGAAATTATCGCATGCTTGAAGAGCAATTGTGATCAGCAAAGTGACGGCAAATAAAAAAAGAACATCTAAATATAGGTTTTATAATTCGAAATATAGTTTCAATACCGCCTATAACGGAATTACCTGTGATAGGAGTATCACCCTTCATTAATTTTTTTACAATCACGGATGGTTGCATCGG
>CM037792.1:4843913-4871156 GCA_021229015.1 Solen grandis | reverse complement strand
TGTTAATTGTGATAACACTTTATAAATGCGTTTTTGTTAGAAATGTTAGTGAATAAGGTATCAGCTGCTCCTGATAGAGCATCGAGCAGAGGCTCAGGGTGATCAGTGGAACAAATCTGCCATGGCTGTAAACTGACCACTTGACCCTAATCCCTGCTGGGAGCTGTTTGTCACTAATCGTAGTTTTATAGCTCTGTACTTGACTGTACTTGATTTGAGATTTAGGCCATAAGTGTATATGATTGTTACTCACCATATGATGAGAACTTTCAATAATTTTTTAATAACAGTAAGGTGCGAAAAGACATTACTTTGCATATTATTGCTTGACTGAACAAGCAAATAAATTCGGAATAATGGATTTAATGTTTCCTTTTATTTTGAAATATTACCGAAATCAGGAAGTCGTTGGTTCGATCTTCAGCCGCGACATACCAAAGTCATTCAAAAGTAAACCTTGTTTAGCTCCCTTGGTTGGCGCTCAGTTCCAGGACTTGTTGGCGCTGTGTCAGGATAATGTGACAGTGTGTGATATCATGCTACATGTCTACGGCGTGATACTGCATATATCTCTATCAAGTAGACATGATCTCCAAATGACTGAAATTCTGTCGGCGGGACGTTAAAACCAATAAACAGACAGGCAATCACCATCAAACAGTAATGATGGGTGCATATGAAATTGATAAATGTCAAGTTGTATGATGCGTTACTTTTATCAAAGTAATAAAAAAATGTTAGTAACCTCATTTTTTCAAATGATTAAAATATATAATATCTTTGTAATTCTTTCAATTCAAATTCATTACATCGGAAAACACTTAAGCCTTAACAAAAGCTTTGACTTCAGAGTTAATGATCATGAACTTCATACTTATGCAATTGGATGATATTGTTGTGAAATAATGTTGATATAGGCGTAATTTATCGCAAAGTGAAAAATGGCTATGCATGAAGTTTACAGTTAAGTTATTTAGAAAATGCAACAAATGAAAGAATAAATTTTATTTTTTTGTAAAATTGTAAGAAGAAGATGGAAAGATAATCAATTTCATATGTAACAAACTATATTATGAATTCATGCTTGACACTGTAAATTATAAATATAATATTTCGTATTACCGGTTATCTTGGATTTTATCTTGGGATAAAACACTTATTATATTATTATGTCGTATAATGGCCGTATTCAAGACAAGTAGCCTTCATCCAGTTTACACTTTATTTAGCATGACAGGCCATGGCCCACTCAGACTGAGCGCTGCCATGTAACGTGCCTAGCCCATGGTCGGGTATTGAGGCTCTAACAAGATCTCTCCCTAGGTATCCCACAAGATCCCCCTAGGTATCCCACAAGATCTCTCTAGGTATCCCACAAGATTTCTCTAGGTATCCCACAATATTTCTCTAGGTATCCCACCAGATCTCTCTCGGTATCCCACCAGATCTCTGCCCTAGACCCTTGACCGGTCAGCTTATATATTGGTTGGTTACCATCCAGCCAGACAGTAACCATATGTTTTATATAATAACAAATATTTGTATTAACGACAATCGCAACTGAGACAGACGTTGCATAACTAATGCAACGGTCATGTTATAATCTCTAATTGTATCTATAATAGGTTAGTAGCAATGAAAATGTAACAATAGCGTCTAGCTAGAGTCCAAAAACATTTCCATTATGGTAATATATTTTTTTATTTCCTTCAATGTTTTAAAAGGTGTAGTATATGTAAGTGATTAAAAATGCATTCTTTCAGTAATAAAGTAATATCATATATTAAAGGTTTAATAGATTTGTGTAGAACATTCATTTATCTATCATACTGGGGGTGTTATCTGATCCTAAGACTGACCAGTGCAGAGAAATTAATGGGACCCTGCTGGCAGAAATTGATTATCTCAATTAACTGTAGAACTGATATGGCAATTTTTACTGCTTCAAATAGTGAATATGACCATTTTTTACGACGTTCACCGTTTTGTAACGGGGCTACTTTACGTTTCAAATATTATTTTAAAAGTCACTGTCTTGCAACTGCAACACGAGACTTTGCACTCATATACTTAAGTTGTTTGACTTAGGCATTTTTTACTTTAATGTAATGTATTTATAAAACATATGTTAAAGCATAGAAGAATACCCACGACCGATCGAGTAGTGAAACGGAATAAATCAGCTGGAGGTATCCGACGATGATTTTAAAGCAAACCTCTTTTTTATATTTTGAATTGTTGATTAAATTCATTATAAGAACTATTTTACCTATATGATATAATAGTTTCAATCAAGAAGATGTACAAAGGTGTAACTAATATTTCTGATAAAGAAATAGATTTGATTTTTTATATATTCCATATATTTACTACATGTACTTTTATCACTCGTAAATGAAAAGTATCAAAGCTACAGACTTGTAAACCGTTCTCAACTTTGTTATCAAGTTTCAAGTTTATTGGCAAATCGGCATTACAATGAGATGTTATTTTGATACAATAACTTTATATTTATCAAGGAAACTGTAATTCACTCAGAAAACATTACTTAAATCACTTGTAATCGAAGTGTATGTATCAGATAGTTGTCATCTCAACTAACAATAGTATGTATAGTTCTTCCTTGGGTATAGGAATACCTACCAATTAAATTCGTCGGTACTGTCTTACGTCATCATCACTAAGGAGGTCAAAAGTGAGGTTAGACAATTACGCCGAACAATGGTTATAACCTTAAAATGTATTTTAGAAAATTTAACTCTACTGAAAAAAAAGTGTTCTTGGGCTATACCAGTTTTATATATTAGAACTTATATATCCATTGGTGATTAATTGATTTTCGCTTATATACTTTGTTAATGTATGAATGTTTCCTTTTTATTTAAATACACATATCTGTGTAAACCTCCAGAAAGAGAGAGAGAGAGAGGCAATATGCTTATTTTTTTTTTAAATGTTTTGTCTGAGTCTTTATATTTGGTCATCATAGCAATGTAATCTCGACGTGAGTGGCACACTTTGACGCATTTGCACTAAAATACGAAATACGATTGTTATACGGCAATTACTATGTTAACTAGAGGGTCGTTTGTTGAAAATACAATTGAAATGGCCTACCGTTGGCTTGTTTCCAAGGGATTAAATATATCATGGAATAATGATGCTTATTCTTTGAAGATTTAGTACTTTAATCATCGTTATCATAAATGTGTACAACAGAATTTCATCAAATTGTAGATCATTGAATTTAAATGATCTTGAACTTTTTTAAAAATATGAAGTGCAAAAAAAAACAACAAGAAATGTTTGTGAAACATATATGCCCCCCTCATATGCCATAATATGTATTTATTATAATAATTAACAAATCAGCCTTGCTAGCCATAAGCACAAACATCCTCAATAATGAAAGAAAATGATACATCATCCTTCAAATATCTCAGACTTTAAAACAAAAAAACTTTACAACATAAATTATGCTATCTTGATCTAAGTAATAACAAGGCCAAGTCATCAAACATATATACAAATGCAACCTTGTGACCTTGACCTTTGAGGTATTGACACCAAAATTGATAGGGGTCATCTACTAATCATAAGCAACAACCATATGAAGTTTGAGACTTAAAGGTCAAATAGAACTTCAAGTTATCACTCGGACAAGGTCTGGTATTATACATACACAACATGTGACCTTGTGACCTTGACCTTTGAGGTAATGACACCAAAATCGATAGGGGTCATCTACTAATCGTGAGCAACAACCACAAGAAGTTTGAGACTTAAAGGTCAAATAGAACTTAAATTATCACTCGGACAAGGTCTGGTATTATACATACACAACATGTGACCTTGTGACCTTGACCTTTGAGGTAATGACACCAAAATCGATAGGGATCATCTACTAATCATGAGCAACAATCACATGAAGTTTGAGACTTAAAGGTCAAATAGAACTTAAGTTATCACTCGGACAAGGTCTGGTCTACCGACAGACCGACGGACCGACCGACCGACATGAGCAAAGCAATATACCCCCTCTTCTTCGAAGGGGGGCATAAAAACAAATAAAAAAGGGATTCATGTATAATCCCTTATCCGAAAACATGAATATCTGCTATTGAAATTTTCAGGACTTTTTGCGCATCTTTAGGTAGGCATTATTACTAATTTAAAGATCAAAGAATTAACAGATTGATTTGAGAATGCGAACAGGTTTGTTTTTATATTTTCAAGCAGATATTCCATGAAAAAAAAAAAAAAATCTGCCATGTTTGATGACGTATTTACTTGTAATTTTCAAGACTTGATGAACGTCTTAAGTATCTGTACTTTTGAAAATTTAAAGTTAATTGGTCAAATTGGCGATTTTATATCTTTTTTTTATATATAAATATTACTTGTTTCAATAGGCATGACGTCATAATCACGTGACAAAAACATTCTTGCAGTATGCATCACTTCAATTCTAACTATATCAATTCTGAAAATTTAACTAAGATTGACTCAAAATTCATAATGCCAGAGCGAGGGAAAAAGTCTTTAAGATGATTGCTTTTAATAGCGTCATAACGCTGTGACGTAAGAAAAGAATATATCAGAAAATATAAAGTAGACCTCTGGGCGAATATGCGGTCCAATTGTCATACTTCTTATTCATCAGGGGGCTTTGTAAGATAATAATAAATTTTAGACTAAAGTTCAAAACTAGGTTTTGACATGGAGTCCTATATCTTTTCGAATTTGGAAATTTGAATACCATTGAACATTTTATAATATGTTATTTTTTTTTATTTGTTTTGTGCATTTCTTTATCTTATGTATGGTGTTTATTATGTTGCTTAAGTTCTTTATTGTTTTGTGTGCAGTTCTTATTGTGTTGCGTGATATTATTTTATAACGTATAATGTGCGACATCAGAATTACGATGGTGGTATTAGAATAAGCTGAACTTAAAGTTTAATTTAAACTAGCAGTTTTGTGCTGGTTACTTATTATTCCCGAACGGCTAAGTTTAGCTACTTGTAGGGCCATATTGTTAGTTAATTCTAAACTTTAATATAAAATATAAAAATCACACCCCCTCCAATGTTATCACAAATTTTGCAAGTAATCAGAAAGATATTTTCAGTATGAAAATTCCACTGTATATTAGGAATATTTTAATCAGATTTGCGCAGATAATAATCAGAAAACAGAATGTAGATCCCTGGACTAATATGCTGTCCCATTTTCGTGCTTCTAACACATCAAGGAGCTTTGTAACATAAAATTATATTTAGGGCCAAAGTTCGAAACTCGATTTTGCCGTGAAACCTTAATACTTTCGAAATATGAAGGCCAATGTACACATCAATCCTCTGTGGAAATATAGTAATAACTTTTAACTAAGCCGTAACTGGAGCAGCTAAAAGTATAAATAGTGCTCTGGAAACTGGACCGGAACTGCATCGGTTTACGAAATTATCAGAATCTATTTGGAATGGCGAAAATACAAGCAAGTACTAATTGACCAACCAACCAACCAAAAAAAAAAAATAAAAAAAAAAATACAGCGAATCACTGATGGTAATACTTTGTCGCACTATAAAGATCCCCTTCGAATATATAGCGCCCCGGTAAAGATCTATTCGTTCAAACCCACTCAAATTGTATACGAAAGTGAAACATGTGCAAAGTCAAGTACATCTGATCAAATTGATCATACGAACACCAAATTACCGGATGTGAGTCATTTGGTCCATTGAGGAACGTTCATCCATCAGTACGAACGAGCAAGCGCACAAAGGACCTTTTCATCTGACCATTCAAAGTCGTATGCCATGCTGAATTGTAAGTCATTTTTTTAATGTTCAAATAGCCACAGGACTGGTTCATTTTTATCATATGTATAATTCCCGTATTTATTTTTATATAAATGAAATAATGAAATGAACCTCCCCCCCCCCCACACACACACACATTATGATAACATCATCACCATCATCATCGCATCACCATCTTGCTCATCATCATCACCATCAAAACTAATTATCAGTAGACTTCATCAATCGTCTTCGCCGCTAGGTAGTCTTCGTAATTAAGGAACTTTAAAACTAAATGAACTATCTTAGAGAGTCAATGATATAATGTCTTAAATGTGTACCTTTGGCTAAAGTTACTACTAGCATTGAACTGACTTTTATAGGCAATAATTTTCGGTGATTTCGGAGGAGGATTTTATATAAACCCACATGAAAATCATCCCTTTAATATACCTCTTTTCTCTAAAACACGAATCTGCAATCCTCTTAAGTACAAAACCATCGAAATCTAATGTTAATGAATTATTTTACTGTACCCGTGTCTGAAATAATGTATGTACATTTAAAGATAGTTTTTCTTTTGACTCCGCTGTAATTTGTTTCACTGAATAAAAGAAAAATGAACTGGAACGGACGAATTTGTGAGGTTATCTCTTAACTCTTACATTGGTCATTATAACAAAAATATGGCCAAAGAATACATTTTTTTACTCCATGATGACTGAGTGAACCTCATCATGTCAAGAGCTGTATATGAAATATATTCGGAAATAGATATCCGGGGAGCTATATTCGAAGAGAGCCACATAGGGTGCAACAAGCTTTTCCGAGTCAGTATCTTAACAGAGACATGAAACGGTCGAAATTCTACTTGCATTACGACAACATCACGGTCCTGCCAAGTAGCTTCATAAATTACGGGCTTATCAATATAGCTAAACAGAATACATGTAACAGTTCCCTGGTGGTCATAAAACATCCTTGCCTATCAGAATGACTATCGGTCAAAATAAACAACAGCGTATTGTCTCATTACGAGATATTTTGCAAACTAGACATTTGATGTCGTCACGAATTTTTTTTTCGGGGGTGGGGGTTGAAAGCCATAGACCATAACTGACTCCGGGAAAATGCCGATTTTTTTTTTTTTGGATTTTTTTTTTCATAGTTAAGGCACCTTTCAATTTCGATTTTTCGAATATAACATGGCCCTTTTCTGACATGCCCAGCCATTCACTGTCGTTAGTTCATGACTCAATGGATTCAGATAATATAATCTAAATGAAGGTCAGATTTAATCGGTTAAAATCTGGAACTATTTGCGATGTATTACACATTGTTATTGTGTTCATTATAAATTTCACTCTTTGGGAGCCCCAGTTCTCGAAGTCACAGGAATCGTTATCAGGTCTTGAATAATTAAATAAACAAACACAACGAAAGCGTGTTATCAAGCTTTTTTGTAGAAGTTTCTTGAAGAAGGTTTATTTCAATGTAGGAATTTATTTTGAAATGTCTTGAAAAATACGATAGTGTCTGTTAGTAGTTCCGTTTCAAATATTTATAATAAGCTTTAGACGATGTATATTGAATGGTTCCTTTGACATCCTTGAAACAATAAGGGTAGGTTAGTCGGGTTTTTATTATTATTGAATTAATTGTTTTACTTATATTTTATTTTTTATTTTTCTTATCTTATTTTTTGTGATTTTGCGTACACAGTGCAAACGTGAGTAGATGTACCCTTAAAGTACCCCTTTAACTTTAGTATCTCTAGTTGAATTAAAGTCGGATGTTCAAACTATACTGATTGTTATAGACATTATGATCAAACAGCTGTCACCGGTTTCATATAACCATCTCATATTTTTTATACATATTTAATATGTTACATATAACTTCAGGCCGTATAACATCACTCCGCGTCAAGCGCGTGTATTCTATATCCACACATAGTGTGATGAACTCGAACAGATGAATTAAATGAAACTAACTTTGATCAAAAAGATGCATTATTCATCTTATTTTGAAAATGAATGAGAAATATACACATTCACCAGTTATTTTCAGTTATTAATTGAAACTATTTTTTGAGTGTTAGATTACAAATAGTAATTTGCTAACAGTCCATTCATTCATGTTTTTGTTTGTTTGATTTACTGTCAGTATAGGCCATATACTCGTATTAAAAAGAATCTGACATGAATTGTCATTTAATATAAAATTTTACTAAACTCGTTCATGAATATGTTATTAAGCTCGCCATAGGTTCGCTTAAAAATATTTTCATGACTCCGTTTAGTACAATTTGATATTATTTCTTTGTTTGTTGGGTTTAACGTCCCATTGACAGTATTTCCGTCATTTGGAGACGATGTCTACTTGAGACAGATATAGTGCTGCCACAGTATCACGCCCTAGACATGTGGCATGATACCACACCCAGTCACATTATCCTGACACTGGGCCAGCCAGACCAAGCAAGGGGGCATAACAGTACTATTTATTACGACTTTGGTATGTCGCGGCCGGGGATCGAACGCACGAGCTCTCCCGCACCCGACATCTTGATATGAAAAAACAATTCATTTCAATCCTAATCCTAAGACCGCAACCCAATATACAATTTATTATTTCTTTTTTTTTTTTTTTTTTTGGTCACAGATAATATCAATCAAAATGCAAAATATAATAAATAAATAAATAAATAAATAGATATAAAAACACTTTCAGTTTAATTTCTTCTGAAAACCATGGGGAATGAGTTATGGTTATGAGGGGAAAAAAACATCACATACATAACTACAAATGTTTTGCATGTCTATTTGAATAAAAAAAAATATCAAATGATAAAATATAAAGGCAGCACGTGTGCATAGTCAAGCTCAGTAAACCCATGTGTTCTGAAGAGATGTATGCTCGGAATTTATATCATGCATTCTTTTCTATTCATTTCGTTGATAATCCTTTCGTTGAAAATGAAAAAGATGTAATCGCTGCAAGTCTGCGATGGCCTTTAAAATAGACATACAATATCGGTAAGGCATTTGTACCAGCAGTCTGACAGACCGCGGGGCCTTGGGTTCATATTCCCGTTTGGTTGCACATTTTATTTTCTCAAATGGTTTTATAACCTTTCGTACATTCACTTAAATGTCTCATCATGAACTGGACGAGTATTTGTTTTGTTTATGATTTTCAGTCTCATTACATAAATCTTTTTTTTACTTCTGATAAAAAATATATAGTAAAGTTCAGCTTCCTCTAATGAAACTTAATATCATAATTATACGAGCATCTAATATATTTGATGCTTAATTAAATAGTAACAAAGTCTAGAAATAAGAAATATAATGGAAAGCAAGAGAGCGGTCAACATAAGGAGTACTAAATAACTAAATGAATAAATAAATGTAGATCTTGACGTCAGGAGTAGATTATAAAGATACGATAACGATAAAATTATCGTGATCAACCTGATAAAACGTCAATAATACTTTTCCTTGGAAATTCCACGCTGAGAGATCGCACGAATAAAATACTAATAACATTGTCATTTTAATTGTTGTTATACTTTAGGTGTTTAAATATAAATTTTCGAAGATAAGCTTCCGTATTTTTTCTTGTTTATTTAGTGTTCAATCTGTTGGATTATTTTGTGTCGTCAATATTGAATTGGATGTGTTTAAGTTTGGAAAGTGTGTCCTTTAAGTAAAAGGGTGAACTTGACAGGTTCTCAGTTTACATTGAATGGTACATACGAATTATCAAAAATAATTTATTAACTTGTCTGTAAGCAAATACAAGTTCCATATTACGCAGAGCAATATATAGACAGATAATAACTCTAATATTTAAAACTGGTCATCAAGGGTTCGAGATATATATAAAGAAAACAGATTTCAATTATCCCGAATAGTTAATATGCCATTATTTCCCCCGTATTTTTTTATCCAAATTACGAGTTACGAGAAATAAAACTACTTTTGAAATGTCAAAATATTAATGTATATCAGTTAGTATTAAGGTAGGTAGACATTTAATTAATATAAGGAGCAAAAGAAATTGTACTCGTTGTTCTTTAAGTTATTAAGAATATGAAGTTCATATTGAGATGTTTAATATTGAAAACAAATGTGTGTGTGTGTGTGTGTGTGTGTGTGTGAAAAACGTGATCGAACATTCTCACGCGCCTAGAATGAATTGTTTTTAAATCACTTTCTTCGTTTCTATATAATATCTTTATGCTCTCTGAACCCAAATTTAGAAAATGTGTCATTGATTCTTATTGTTGCGTGGGTGAGAGGAGCTACCATGTTTATTTACCATTTTTTATACACGTTTATATTGTATAACGTGACAAAATTAGCAGTAAAATGTAAATTAAAAGGAAAAAAAGTCTGACTTTTAAGCATTCCTCCAAAATGCAATTTAATCCCTCTTCAGTTTATCTGCTGTACCATAAATCAGATCTGGCATGTTGACTTAGCAGAACGTCAGTCGGCACAAACGCGGCCTAGAACATTAAACCCTATTATTTCGCGATTCAATGTAACGGACTGATGTCACTTTCTCTGAAAGAAATCTGACAAATAGGTGTATTACAAGTGATCACGCGGTCGGTAGTCGATCGGTGATGGCTGTGATGCGAATGGCTGAGTCGCTCAAGCTTAATGACCGCCAACTCGCACACCTCTCGTTTTGATACAAGATTAAAATAAGTTTAATCACTAAATTTGTATTCTTTGTTAGATTATGCCTCCAGAATACCGAACAATTCGGTATCTCAACAAGTAAGTTTTCCAAAAGAAAGAAATGGAAGAGAGAAAGAACAAAAATAAACACACACACACACACACACGAAATCTACCAGCTCAGAATCTTCAAATGACATGCCTGTAATTTGACTGGAGGTCAGAGGTCATATAGCTTGGAGAGGAACACACTTCAAAACTATTTGCGCACTTGATCTTACTTTGGAACAAACATTACTTTCTCGTGTTTTCTCATAATAAGAAGACCATGACGCGTCTTGCACGGTTTTGGATTTTGCTTTTTGCAATATGCAAAACATTTGCTATGGTAAGTTCTCCATATATATATATATATACTTCACACATGCTAATATTCAACTTCTACCCTGTTACGTTAAACAAAATTTAAATAATAAGAAAACAATAAAAAAATAAATCAAAATAAAACACGAAAATCGGTGTTACATTGTTTTTGAAGAAAAACGTGTTTATTTATTCATTTTTTTAATTTATTTATTTATTTTATGTTGTTTTTTACGAAGATATTGCAATGCGATGTGATATGTGCTCTATTATTTTTCTTATCTTTTAGCACAAAGTGGACCCACAACAATCGGTGGACAATCTTGGAGTCTCACTACAAGACAATGAAATGACGGACATGTCCCTCGATACATCCATTGAGAATCTTGGAATATCGCTTCAGGATTCTGGACTCCAAGATTCGAGTGATTTTGTGAGTTTCGTCAGTATTCAGGAGGAGTCTGAAAACGATGAAGCGGTGGTCGATGTACACATCAATGGACAATCACACCAAAACCTGGGAATATCTTTATTAAATATTACAAATAATTCTCATGTTTCTCTCACCTCTGATGTATCAGTCCCTGAGTGTCAATACTTAAGCGATGAAATGGTCACTGACGAAGAGTGGAGACAGGGTAACATTGTCACAAGTACGCCTAGAAAACAAAGTCTACATGACTTCGGATTGGTTGTTGCATCCCCGAAAGAGTCGACATCGAAAGGTAATCTAACTTTATTTATTTCAAAACGACCCTCACGTTTTCCTTTATTTTTATGACCTGTGAAATTCAAATACAAAATGATGATAATGATATACTTAGATTTATGGTGATATACTCATTAATGGATAAATTGATAATATGGGCGGCTGATGAATAGTTAAATGAATTGAATAATAAACCCAGTTCGGTTTACATAAAGTTCTCGACACACGTGAACACTAAGTGTTTCAGAAATCATATAGAAAAGCCTGGGGGAAGTAAATTTCTCGCCAAATAGATGAGCTGGTAGCATAAGGCCATGCAGACTATGTTATATATTGTTAAAAAAGCAATTTCGATTATTCATGATAATGATTAAGAAGCATGTAAGTTCTCCGCCAATACCCCCATCCGACTTTTGATATTCCCAGTCGAACTCATTCTACGCTTAGTAATGGCATTCTAACACCATATCACCTGGTATATAATAGTCCCTGTTTCAGTTATCATCACTTTATTATCACGAATTATTTAGCATCGGTGATTTCTTGCAGCTAAATAAGAGACGATTCTTGAGGAATTTATACATTTACATACATTTATGCATTGTTTTTATTTTTTCAGAGGATAACTTATCTACCAACAAAATGCTGAGGAAGTCCCTTCTTACCGAGGACGTACTGAGCGTATTTGATAATAGATGTGTTTGTGGTCAGCAATGTTTGGAAAAACTTACTTATAAAGATGTTAAACTGCTACGTTATAAATACTGGACTAAAACAAAAATTGCCAGATCCCAGTGGTTGATTAATAAAATCAAGCATTCAGAATCACGTGGAAGGTTTAAGTTTTTTAGGACTGATTGTGGACAAAAATTATGCTCAAAATCATTCTTTAAAATATATAGGATTAACAAAAACAGTTTAGTGAAATATAGACGGATAGCCTCTCAAAATGCATTGTCCGCAAGTGGTTTCAACAAAAAATGTATTTCAGGTTCTTCAATTAAATGTATCACGTGGTTTGAAGAATATTTTAAATATGCAGATAGGATGCCAGATACAGATAAACTCCTCCTTCCATACGGAACCCATAAGATAGATATTTACAGGAGGTACAAGGAAGAAACAGAAAAGGCTGTCTCAACAACCACTTTTTTCAGTATATGGAAAAAATACTTCCCAAATGTCCTAATTAAAAAGGTACGTGACTGAAATATTGAATAGGTGAGACCAAATAATTCCATTAATTACATTTTATTTACATATTTTATTTAATTATTATTTTTTATGGTGGTGTGTGTGTTGGGAGGGGTTACCGTCAAACAGACAGTATTTTAGTCATCATTAGATGTTACTTTAGATGACATATATGTAATGCATATATGTTGATATATCTATATAGAAACGGTTACAAACGTCATGTTATTGATATATATATATATAAGTTAAAGGGCCAGTACGGGTGCTTACATGTAGCAAGTTTAAGAAATGCATGAATACATGAGTTTTTAGAGGGGAAGGGAACGGACTCTTAGCTCTATTTAACATAGTAAAATATGGTATAAAATTATGCTCATTTAAGTGTACGTTTGGATAATGATAACATATTACTGAGACAGTAACTGAGATTGTCATAATTAATCCAAAGGGTTACGGGTAGTTTATTGAACTGGCACTGATAACTTTTGGGCTTGATTTAAATTATAAACATATTAATCTTGTACAGCCGGTGTCAGTGAAAGATACTGTTAGCCCTTAGGAAAGAAAAAAAAAACGATGACTAGACTTAAACTTATACAGATAAATCACATTGGAATGTGAATGCATATTAATTTATTTTTCTTCATATATGTGTTTCAGTCTAATGCCTTTAGCAAATGCAACATTTGCACAGCTTTGGAGAGGAAACTAGAAAGGAAGCTATGTCCGATTGAAAGGAGCAACTTAATTGAGGAGAAACATGCCCATAATGAAAGGCAAATGTAAGTGACAAATAAATATTCGTCATCAAGTATAATGTTATTATATTATATAATGTTACCTTGATAGGTATAGCAACTTATTCAATAGGGGTTATGGTTAAAAGAAAACATTGGAACCAACAACATTGTAGATTTGGTATTTCTCCCCCAAAAGGCACAGAAGGGCATGCTTTATTTATTAACAAGCAAATAATTGTCCATTAGACAAAATGCTTATTTAGCATGATTCATTCCTGACATTTTAACCAGTATAACTTGACATTTCTGTTTTTTCGAATGCACAATTAGAAATGATTCAAAATATTGCCATTGTATGTTCCATTTCCTGTATAGAAATTATCGTCCACGGTTTACTTAAATAATTGTATATTAGCTTGCTTCTTTGTAAATTACCAATTCAATTTGATTTTAATTAGAAAAATATAAAATCTTCATGTGAAGAAAGGCTAAGAGAACTTGCAAGTTAAAAATTGGACCTATTTGCCATGAGGACAGAGATACATTTAGATGTACAGCTAATATTAATATCATGAGGGAAGTTTATGACTGATAAATTGAAATGAACGAATCTCTATCATTGTTAAGTTTCTTATTATATTATTAGCGATACAATAAGGACATATACTATGACACTTTTGAAATTAATTATTATATATTTTCAAAGGACACAAAACAGGGGTTTTCTTGATATATTGTAAGTTTAAAAAAATGTTCCAGGCTGGAAAGGAAGTACTACTATTCAAAAAGGGAGGCCTCAAGAAAAGAACCAGGGAAATATTTATCTTTGATCATTGATGGAATGGATCAGTGTTTTATATTATCATTTTAAAATGAAAACTGTCGAGTGTTACATTATTTAGACATTGATTACAGTTTTTGTAATATGGCATATATTAAAAAAAATATGTGATTCAATTAAAACGAAATATGCATTAAAAATTCTTATTTGACCAGTTCTCAGTGCCAAAATGTTTACCCCAAATGGGGATTAAACTCGCAACCTACGGGTCTATAGTCAATGAGCATGAATACGGAGCTATGATTTCGTTGTGTCATTCTAATAAAAAAAAATTTACTTTTTTATCAAGATATTTTACTAAAACGTGGTACTGTTGTTCAGTGTGTTGAGATCGCGTGCTCTAAGGCCAAATTTCAAACTTAAAGTTTGAAAATGGGTTTAAAAGATATCCCAGATGTTACTTCTTCTTGCTTTATATGATTTATGAGCAAGTACGATTATCTAGCATGGTCGACAGACGTGCGGGTCCCCGAGATACACTAATTTATATATTAATTTACAGCAAAGACAGACTTGCCGCATTTGATTGGAAGAAGACCAAAGGTATTTATTTTCTACATATCTATTTTATATCATCAAACCTTTCAGTGATATTTTGTGTCAATATCATACTTTAACATTCTTTGAATATCTGGCCTCACTGGATAGTTGACAAAACTGGTGTAAAACTAGAAATAATGGAGTATTATTGAAATAACTGATTACGGTAAGGGTTGTAAGTGATCAGCTTATTTCCTATATAAGTGATAAATAAAAAGAGCAATCTAGCTAGAATTGAGAAAAGCAAAGTTTTACTCTTTTCTTGTCAAGTTGACGGGATAGTTATAGTTAAGATAAAAGTTGAGCTGATTGTAGCGGTAGTGGTGATTATAATGATGGTGTTGTCGTTAATGATGATGATAAAATAATAAGATTTTACTATATTATCATATAGTTCCATTTACCATGTCCATATTTCAGTTACTTCTTGTACCTAATGATTATTCTTCATCAACTTTTTACTGGTTCTTATACTGAATGTATTTGCTACAGGTTGTGAATCCAGCGGATCTTCTAAAAACCCATATCACTGGTGTAATAGACCATGGCCATGAAGAATTTACAACATTTCTTGACATTCTGCAGTACAAGCATGATCCAAACCTTACTATCAACATCTTGGTGAAAATGTTGTTTAAAATATCGGAAAAACTGGTAATTACTGTTATGTTATATCTTTAATTGAAGATGGTCATTTTTCTTTACATGTACTTTTAATAATGATTATTATGAAAGACAAATAGAATTGTCCTACACTCAGAATAAGTTTGGTTGTTGTGGTATTCATGGTTAACTTTAATTGTGTAAATTGACAATAAAATATGCAATTGTTCTCCAAAAGTCATAGAAAAATGGAATTCGAGCTGGTCAGAAACTTGACTGTGAACTTATATCAATCAAAATATGAATAAAATAAGTCATGCGATGTTTGTCTTAGTTTGTATTCTGTCGTTGGACTTGTTGAAGTTACTTTTTTTTTTCAGAAAGGAAAGCTTCCACAAGTGCTGTATTTACAAGCAGATAATTGTTGGCGAGAAAACAAAAATAGATGTGTCCTTGCATTTTGTGAGCTGTTGGTTCAGGAAAACATTTTCAACGAGGTACAGTCAATAAATATTTCAAGACCAATTTGGTCACATGGGCGCAACACCAAAGAACATCTAGTACAATTTAAAAAAAAAGATATTTATAAATGAGTAATTAATCTGCTGTTTGTGTTCGAAATAAACACTGATATAGGTATCATTGTAGCATTTAACCTTCTAATAATAACAAAACAATGTCGACTCAAAATAGTTTTGTTTACCAAAATGTACTTTTCAGTTGTTGGATTTCAAATTCTACCAAAATCATTGTTTCAAAACCAGCATGGTTTTCGCCTATATTTACAGAAATTAATCAACATATAGGTAGCAACATATACTTTAATGACTGAATTGTAAATACGTTTAAAACTATGAAAAAGGAAGTTTTTGTTTCGCTATTTGATTTGAATCACCCGCTATCCATGTTGTAATATTGCTTTGCGACTCTCATCCACAACTGATTATGCAGTTAAATGTCGATATTCATCAGATCTATTTTGTCAGATCAATTAAAGAGTTCAATGCTTTGCCATTAATTAAGATCTTAATAACCTACATTATATTTAGAAAATTAAAATCTACGTTTTTGAATCCTGGTGTAGAAAATGTATTGAATTCACTAGTCAGCACATCAATTCCTTTCAGAAAAATTAAAGCTGGATATCATAAGATATATTGCTGGTGTACATGTAAGAGACAGGTTATAGGACCATGTTCTCAGTCAATTTTCTTTTCTTTCTAGGTTCATTTATCATTCCTGTATGTTGGGCACACACACGAAGATGTGGATGCAGCATTCAGCAAAATATCCAAACAGCTTCGACAAAACGATGCAGTGACATTAACTGAATTAATGTTATTGTTACCAAATGTTGATTATCTAAATGATTTGTTGGATATAAAATCGTGGATGTTTCCACATTTAGCAGCAATAGAAAAACACACCTCTCCACACCACTTCAAATTTGTTAAAATCGATCAGATTGTTGAGGGTTATTACAAGTCTCAGCAGCATAATGCATGGAACAAGTTGGAATTTAGTCTGTTCGCCTCGAAACCTTTCAATAAGCCCCAACCTTTAAGTCCAGATTTTTCATCCATTCAGACTGATAAGATCCTAAAACAAGTGAAAGCCATGAGCTATTTATTTAACGATAAAGAAAGAGTTGTCAAATGGTGGGAAGATTTTTTAAATTCATTAGAAAATAAAAAAAAACAACGCCGTAACTATCACTGGATTGATTCCCTTCCAAAACAGAAGAAACACACAACGGAACCTGTAGCATCAGCCGTCTTGAGCGACATAGATCACCTGATACAGAAAGAAGTGATGCATGTGCAGGTAAATATGACTTTCACTATACTTCATGCAAAATACATGCAGTCAACCTGTCCAATCATTCATCTGTAGTAAACACCATTATAAGTTATACCATGCATTAGATTTTATAACCATTATCAGAATAGTTATTTTGATCTGACTTAGTCCTTATTTATATAAAAATAGTCAATGCTCTTAAACTATATTTTGTAAGAAGCGATTTTCGTACGATCAAATTAAATGCTGTTTCCTTTTTAATCAATTTTAGGTTAAACAACCAAAACCAGTGAAGAAAACAACAAAGGTCAAAAACAAGAAAACAGGACCAAGTAAAGGTACGGTCACACACTTGAAGTTATAAACCCTCACATTACTTCTATACACCCACTTTGGACCTGTAAGTTCAGATTTTTACCCCTTCGTTATCACACACACACACACACACACACATCTTATAGTATATTGCATAAAAACTTTTCAAAACAAGTGTAGTTGGGGCCTATTCTTCTAAAGTCTGTGTGTGTGTGTGTGTGTGTGTGTGTAGCATTTTTTACTTTACTCTTTGATAACTGAACCAGTTACTTCTATGTATCATATGAAACTTCTTATATATTGTACATGCAATTGGATTATGAATAGGTCTTTAATACAGACCTATTAAATCCCACTTCCTTGTCTAAACATAATGAGGTTCAATTTTTCCCAATAACATCTCTGCACGTTCTTAGCAGAATATTACACAAATGTTCTCATGAACAAAATATATTTCTGTCAGTTTTATTTTTCAAGTGATACGTTCTCACTAGTATAGAACATAGCGTGATTTTAAATTAATCAGTTTTTTTCTTTATTTGCAGGAAAGAAGCCAAGAACTACATGTATGTACACATACAGGAAGACGATTGTTTGGATGACAACCACTGACAGCGAAAAGAAGCACATATGGTTTATGTTATTGAACTACATATATTCAAATATCATAAAGATCATTTCTTTGTTAGTCTGCATATTAATGTTTTACTGTTTGGTATTTCTTCTCCATTATTTAAATAATATATGGCAACAATTACTTTACTCACACATACATCATGAAGTTACCCTAGTTTTGCTAAATGTTTACTGCCATCAAAGAATTTATGCTTTCAAAAAAAGTGTCAAGCCGTCTGTCATCTAGGGTTCAGCAGAATTTCTGAAATAGCAATTAATTAATTGCTTCCGTTTATGTAAGGGTGATAGGTGAGGAGGAACTGTTAAAAATAAATTCAAAGTCAATAACTTAAAGCTTCTACATCTTTATCTATATCTATATAATTTATATTTACCACTGTCACCCTTACCCCAAGTTTAAAATGAAGCAAATATATTTCGTCTACAAAGTATGATCAGAGTCGTTAGTTCCTCTCGTACAATAACGCTGATTTCTTTAAAGCAAGTACCCAGTGGGTCACACTTGATGGAAAATTTTAATTATTTTCACCTGTATTTGTTAAAAGACGTTTGAAAATTCCTAAATAACGCGTTTCCGTATCAGAAATATTGAAGCATGATTTTATTTAGTTTGAATTAGTATTGCTCCTGAGATCTGACACGTGATATCTGCTCTTTTATCTGAGTGTTAACCAATCATCACAAAACTTTGTCAAATTACTTCACCACTTAGAGATATGTTTTTTTCATCAAAATTTACCAATCACAATCCAAACTATGATAATAACATGTTGTCACGTAATAAACTAATTCTTTGTGCATGTTTCAATTCTGATTTATAAATATAACATACACACTCACAATTTCATAAGAGGATGAACTATAATAGTTCAATTTGTTTTAGCCATGTAACCAGGAATGATTCGTTCAAACAGAGGTACGTACCTCAATTTGTTTATTTTTGTCCCTCTTATCAGGAATGATTCTTTCGATTAGAGGTAGATACCAGCACTTTAGGATATGTATTTCTCTGGGAATCATTTATCGAAATTAGAGGTACGTACCTCAATTTTAGAATAGGTTTCGATCCGTAATTGAATTAGAGGTTTTATTATAACAATTCGTTAAATTAGAGGTACATACCTCCATTTTAGGATAGGGTTCCTTTTATTGGAATGATTCTTTTAAATTAGAGGCACGAACTTCCATATGGGGGTAGGTTTTGTCTCTAAAATTTGAATGACTCATTCAATTAGAGGTACGTACCTCCATTTGCGATTTGCTTTGTCCCTCTAGTCAGTAACAATTTAATTCAACTTTTCATAATTTAAGAGGTATACATGTCTCTACTTGGGAATATGCATTTCCCCCTTATCTAGGAATGATTCTTTTGAATAAGAGGTACGTTCCTCTATTTGGGGGTAGGTTTTGTCTCTAAAATTTATATGATTCGTTCAATTAGAGGTACGTACCTCCACTTGGATATTTGTTTTGTCCATCTAATCATGAATGATACTTTTAATTAGAGGTATATACCTCCACTTGGGGATAGGTTTTGTGCATCTAATTGAAATAATTTGTTAAACTTGAGGTACGATTTGGAGATATGCATTATCTTTATCTAGATTATATTCGTTCGTTAAATTAGAGGTCTATACCTTCATGTGGTAGTGATATATATGTATCCATTTCTAGGAACGATTCCTACATTTGGAGGAACATACCTCTTTTTAGGGATGTGTATCGCGTCCCTTGTTAGTATCCTTATCCTTCTCTACTTTATTGCTAGATATTTCAGGTTTCATTCGCATAGTGTGCTCTTTAACCACATGTTTCACATGTGATTGTAACGTTGAATGTTACCAATAGTTATAGGGACTTACACTTGTAAATAAAAATCGAACAAAGTATGTCTCCGTTTTTACTTTGAGCCCACACACTTTTTATCTCCTCTTACATTTCAACTGTACACTAGGGTATGTTTTCGAAACTGCAAAATCAACACCTGGGTACATTATTCAGAATGCGAAATGTACCCCGCCTATTTCTAAGAAAAATACAAAAACCCTGATCATACAACCCATTTATTTGCAATTTTGGACCCCCTCAAATTCAAGTTTGAGGCATAAAAAAGGGATCGAATTTTCAAATCCCTTTTCATATTTTGATCGGTTAATTAGAAATATTAAATTTTTATTGCATTTACCTTTTATCCGTTTTATATCACTCCAGAATTGATGAGGAGTGGCTTTGCCATGCTATATAGTTCCTGTCTCTGTTTATAATTAAATACTATTTTGGCCCTACGAATAATTTTTCTATACAGTATTTGTGGTTAATACACTCTAGGATATTCTCTGATTTAGGAAGAAGCTTGTGCTCAGTCAAGAGAGCTATATCTATCATAAAAGTCGAGGAAATTCGATAAAGCAAAAGCAGATGACATGACGCCTCTACAATTCCAAGAAAATAAGTTCAACAGCATGATCGTAATTGTTATCAACAAACATACATTCAAGCCAAGTGTCTTAAATTTACTCTTCATTGTAAATGTCTATATCAAGTTACCAGTCCCTGTCGTCTGATGCAGACCACCACGACCTTCGGTTGCCATCATCATCGTCTATGTGCCTATCGTTCCATTCGTCACCATACTGACGATCGTATTCCTTATCGTCATACTCTTCGTGATCATAGCGACATACACAAGTATTACATGAATGAAAAAAATAACTCCATTACCCATTACATTCCATTTCTGAAAAAGTAATAATGCCCACTACCATTATACATATAACTAATTAACTTATAATATTTTTTGAGCCATAAGATATTTAGGTATCTAAAAAAGGGAACAAAGAATGATGAAATGCTTTCTTAAGCTGATCGGTTCAAATCAAAATATCTACTCTCCCGTGTTAACGGTGGATAAGTCTTTGTTCCTGACAAATAAACTCGGCAAGTGTAAGTCACAATGCCCGGTAAATTTGTTATTTTCGTAAACGTACCTCGAGGAATTCCATTTAAATATGAAATATGGAACATGTATTTTCAGCCTGTGATGTGAGCTCATGTGCGAAGAGTGAATGTAATCAGTCATTTAACAGCAGACGGAAAAAGAAATTCTTAAGTTTAATAATTCTGAATAAGGATACCGCTCGTAATGCTAGTCTGTGATTTGTCTTACTTTTGACGTCCCCGAATGTTGCATATGGATGATTATGCGTCTGTAGATTGGTACTGCTAGAGATAATACATCTAGTTTTTAATTAAATTATTAGTCAATAACCATCTGTGGACGAGCTGCTTTAAATATTTAGATATTACTTCAGGGTATGAACTTGAATGCTGTTCTGGTGATTGCCGTTTCGCTGGTTACCCACTGAGCACTGCCATGTGTGCGTGATATTCTTGTTTCTAAAATATAATCATTACGAAATGTATTTCCATACGTTTTACATTTTATCACCAATGCTGACAGTATATGTATGAATATTATCATGAATGATTTTGTTATCTGGTAGTTATCTATTAGTCAAAATAAAACATTATATTTCAGATAATTCAGCTTTTGATAAAATATTGAAAAATGAATTACACGGGTATTATGTTAGGATAACAAGGGAAATGTAATGCATCTCTGGGTATTCAAGTAAGTAGGTTTGGTGAAATAGGCAACCAGACAATGTGATGTACTTCAACAAGATAACTTTTTTATACGGTAACCATTGAATATTCATCTCCTACTCCTAGGAGTCCTTATCAATCGATTACATTTTATAAAAAATGTTTTGCCTGTAAACATGTTCCTTAATTCTCTTGTCCAGAGCCCCGCAATATCAGCACTGGGTCAAGCTCCTTATAAACAAATGGTAATTCCATGTTTATAGAACACACATGTTTGCTGAAGTGTCAAGAGAAGTTATTGCATCAACAGCTGGATGACTGACTTCATGTTTGACGTATGCCACCGAAATGTTGTCAGTCACTTAGAGACCTTACAAATGCACCATATAGCCTCAAACTCTTATAACGATGTATCCACGAATTCCCTCTTCTTAACACCGGATCGACTAGTAAAGCAATTAAAAAATTTTCATTCAGTTAAATATACTATCAAAAATTATTGTAAAATTTTATTTTTGATGAATTCAAACAATGATCTCAATATAAAATCAAAGGACTGAGAGTCCTAATGTTGCGTTGAGAATAAATTGGAACAGTAAATTCACTGAACAACATGATTTTATTTATTAAATTTATGAAGTTAACTAACTCGTATTAAATTAATAAAGGACATATGACATGCCAGAGATGCGTGAACTGCTACACTTCATGTATACCGAGCCGCACTTTTTCATACATAAGATATTGTACTTTTAAATCAGACTTTACTGTTGAGGATTATTGTAAAGTTATATTGCCTAAAAAAACACATGCCTGTCTTATGTAAATTTCATTGCATCAATACGTATTGAGCTTGGAAGATATGAAAATTTACTTGTTGAAAATAGAGTTTGCCCATTCTGCCCTAATAGTATTGAAGATGAGATTCATGTTCTTCTGTATTGTCCAATGTTTGATGATTTAAAGGAATCTCTATTCATTTGTGATGTTAAAATGAATGAGAATTTCAAGAACCTCTCAGAATCTGAACCTTTCCGTTTTTTTATTAACACTTTGTTAATTAGATCAATTGCATAAACCTGTTGCAAAATTTTAGATCGTAGTAAACTGTTGATTTATTGTAGTTAGATATAATGTGTATGCCTATATGCCTATGTATGTGCAAGGGGTATATATTTATATGCATAGGTAAGTGAGGGTATATATATATATATATATATATATATATATATATATATATATAAAGTGTGTGTGTGTGTCATCTGGTAAAGAACGATCCTCATATAATAATGTCTTAAATATGGTATGTTTAAATTTGAAATATAGAAAGCAAATCTTACAGATAAACAATAATCTAACTATAAATCGAGATTTGACGGGAAAAATACTTGGCTCGGATAACGGCGTGCTTTTTTCTCTGTATCTTTAATGTGAATTATACTACACTCTACTCTTTAATAAAGATGGATAGAACTAACCTCGAAAAATCAGATCTGTCTGCTGTTCATTTTAGAACATTTATTTCAGGTTGACTGGTTTTATCTTCTCGCCAAAAATTGTGAACATGGCATTAGATGGAAGTCGGGAGGAATTCTATGCCACACAAAAAATTGCATGGCTGTTGATTTTTTCCGCGTCTGAAATTCTTTAAAGCATTTGTTAAAAATTGTGAAAAAAAACCAATTGAAAATGATACAGCTGTGATGAGAAATACAATTTAAAGAATTGGTTTTCGTTGATTGTCACTTCACCAACTATTTATAACCATTTTCAATTTGAATGTTTTGTAAAATCCACTTTCAGTTCGAAGACGTTTCTGTATTCAATATTTCATTGTCTGAGAAAAACAACAACAATGAAAAAACCCAGACAAACAAAAAGCTATTTCTGAATTAAATGCACCACCTTAAGCGACATGCGTAGTGCGGTTACGATACTCTCTGCTTTTAAAAATTTCAGCAAAGACGCATTTTTCACTTTGATCAGAATTCATTTAAAAAGATCGCCTATCTGCAAGATTAAATTGCATTAAGTCTAGTTTACCGTCGCTTCGACAGTATTTCAGTCATATAGCGACGTCCAGCTAATTAACATGATGCCAAAATGCCCCGAAATGAATATGCATATCGGTTTAACTAGTGAAAAACTGTACAAACCTCCGACAAACAAATGCACGTGAACCTTGCTTTCAATAGTTACCTTAGTTCAACAACCTCCGACAAACATTCTGGCCGGAGATATGTTTTGGCGTCAAGTTAATTAGAGTTGGAGGAAGACCCCGAATGCACGGTTAGCGACTTTACCCTCTCGGCCACGGAGGCTCCAAATTGCAGTAAGTTTTTCGTCCCGTAATCCCCAATAGTGTCGTATAATTAACATACAAGGATGTGATTACAACGATCACCGAACCCCCTAAATAGCATGCATGCCCCAAATTGGTCGTATAATAAAGATATGAAATGGTGACATGGTTCACCGTACACTCTATACAGCAAACCACACAATGGTCATATGATAAACATTACATTAAGTGATATGGATCACGGAAAATATATATCACAAATCTCCGACTTGTTTTATAATAAACATTTATTTAAATAATGACATGTATCACCATACACTCTAGCGTATAAAAACTATAAAATGAAGTGATGGTATGTACCAACCTACACTTTATATATTAACAAGTCACTCAATTGTCATACAATAAACGTTCAATTGAATTTTAATGAAACGATTCAGTAAAAATTCAAACAATTGATTTACCAAGTCCCAAAGCTTGATCAAATAATACAATTGTCGTGTTAGTATACATTATCTGAAATAACGAAGTAGTTTACCGTCAACTTGATAGAGCAAACGGGAATTTTTAAAAGCTTTAAACTGATATATGCAAAGAAGTCTGAGCACAACAGATTATCGGTATCTTATGTGCAGTTGCCATCAACATTATTTCATTTGCTCGTTGTCACATAGTGATTGTGAATAATGGTATCGGAATTCAGAATGTTTTATGTTAAGATAGCATGGACTGTTATTATCAAATTTGTAAAAGATAATAAACAAGAAATATCTTTATAAAAAAGATACTCGACCGTGGCAACCACCTTGATGATTTGTGTATATATGGTTTAACATATATATTTTTTGTTGGTTTAATAGTTGTGTAATTCCTGTGTCAGTGCAGCTCTTTGAAATACCACGGATCAAAATAATTTGTACAATCTTGGTAGACACTTACCCAAGGAACATTTGTGCCAAAATATTTTGAAATATAGCCAGTAGTGTTGGAGAAGTTTTTTCTTTAAATTTTTTACTTAAGACATATTAGGAAAAATAGCACCGCGCTTGGCGTCCATGTTTTTTCACGGATCCAAAACGTTTGAAGAATTATTGTAGAAATAAATCCAAGGAAGATATGTGCCAAATCTGGCCATTAGATTTTGAGAAAAAGATTTTTTAAGTTTTTCATCTCTGTTGCTTTGGCAACAATAATTCCACATGGAATTCAATTCTTTGAACAACTTTGAAAGGGGACCACTTAAATAACATTCCTGTAATGTTTCATCAAAATTGGTCAAGTGGTTAAGGAGCAGATGTTGTTTGAATCAAATGTTGACGAACGCCAGACGACGGACGAATGTCCTTGCTGAGGTGAGCTAAAAATAACAAAATCTAGTTAAAAAATCTTGTGATGGCAACTGTAAGGGGAGATAACCACTGCAGTGGGGTTTGAGTGATCATTCACAACTAGCCATGGTACTTGCAACATATTACTATTATAATCATGTTAGTTAATTATACCATAAATGACTTGGCGTGAATTTGGATGGAGGCATGAGGTGTATAATGAAACGAGAATCAGATATAGCCTATATTTCACTTAGTGGTATGCTAACAATGGGAAGTATAACAATGAAGAGTGGACTTTCTGGTAAACTTTTATTCCTTAAAGCATCTGCGCATTAGACTTCGTTGAAACACACGGTAATGAAGCGGAATAAAATTAGGCTTATCATTGGTTATTATATACTGTGCTAAATTCCCATTGGTCATTGTAAAATTAGTCGAAAGAAAAGAAAGGAGTTACGGAAACGAGTTGAAGTTTTCTTCTCCTGTGAACGATTTGTCCCGAATAGTAAGACACTGCATCTTTTTAAGGTTAACTGAAAGAGTAGAACGTTAAAAAATAGGAAAAACATAGATTTCGGAATTGATTGTTCGACCCTGACAGATCCTATATTCAACAAAAACATAACATCCGATTTCGTTTTGTAGCCCGCGAAACGAAGTCTAATGCGAATATTAGGAAGATAAGTCAGGAATTACACAACTATTAAACCAACAACAAAATCTATTACATGTTAAACCATTTAGACACTAATCTGGTTAAAGATATTTCTTGTTTGAAGTTAAGAAAGCCTTCCATTTGGCATGCGGAAGATCGGTGTTTCTGTCCATGTGCCTCTATACACTCGAGATCAACCCCACCTGTAATCAGCCAGATATCACCGTATGACTGAAATACTGTCACAGCGATAGTAAACCCTATAGCAACAGCAAAGGGCTATACATTTTATTTCTATTTTGACCGAAGAACAACTATGTTACTTTTAAACAATATTTTCTTTAGCAACCTGTTAATTGCCTTTTTTTACGCCTGTACTAGAACATTCCATCTACACTTAAATAACTGCCAAACTTCAGTAATGCTATCTGATTCACTTACGTCTTTCCGTAAAATAATTTGTTTTGTCTTGCGTTTTTTCATAGCTTAAAAGCTTTTGTTCGTTTAAAGAGCATGAAATACATTAAAATGTCGTATGGAAAATAACATCTTTACATTACTTGGTTAACGAACTCAAGGATGCAGCGGGATTTTTATAAGATTTTCATTCGGGGAATGGTTTTAATTTTCTCAAGAATTTTCTATGTTATTATTTCTGAATAAGTAGTGTTTTCGTATTTTAGGTAAATATCTGTGTTTGTTATTTGATCATGAACTTAATCCGATGTTTTCTTCTACATTAATAAATATTATTATCTGAAAACTTATTGTTTCAAATAATAAAAGAAAAGCGTTATAGAAAAGGAAATGAGTGTAATTTAAGAATATTCGAATGAATGCTAAGAAAAAAACCAATAGGAATATTAATAATTTAATAACCTTTACATTATGGCAATACAGACCAACAGTTCATTAAATAGATGAATGTTTCTGGAACTGCGTGAATATGCGACCAAGTAGAATGCTTTGCCCAAAACCAAACAACTGCAAAATAATGTAATACTTTGTAAACACTATTTTCCGAAGACATTAAATTTCATATAAGATTTTGTTACACATGTATTGAGATATTTAATGTAGTTGCAAATCATGCGATTACAAATGACT
>CM037792.1:4793813-4843813 GCA_021229015.1 Solen grandis | reverse complement strand
CAGAACCGATATCAGAAATACATAGCTTGGAAAAGACAAAGTTTCAACACTTAATAATCACGTTTCTATGACAAACCTATCTTATACAGGATGTCAAACAAACAAGGTCAAGAAAAGAAAATATTAATATCTTATGGATCAAGTAAATGCTGGAGAAACCCTACAATTGTCACAACATACACACACACACTGATATGATTGTTGAAGCTAATGAATACCTGTGGAATTTTTGCGACGCTACTGAGAAGATAAGGTCTGTCGCCTTATATTTGAGAGCAGTAAATTAGTCACAGGGGTTTTGTCCTGTATTGTATTTTCAATTTGATCAGCGAGCGTGGAATAGAACAATAACATTCTAGCGTGCGGCTTAACCTGTTGTTTGAAGGAGCTCCCGTGTTGAGGTGATACAATTAGAAAAAATGCGGAAAAGAATATTTGAGACAGTGTTGTGTATATTATGTGGATATGTTTTGAATGCAGTGGATTGATATTTTATAAATACATGAACATTATGTTTTCATGTCACAAGAAAGATTGTTCAACTAAAAGGAATATTTGCAGGTAAGAGGAAAGGAATTCAACACGTGTCATTTTTATCTTAAAATCAACAAAATAAGTATTCCAAAACGTATGTACAGTATTTATCGTATCGTGAACGTTTCCTCTATATCAAGTTCCATGTCGATTGTTTAATCATAAACCTTTGTTCTGGTAACTTATACCGATGACATTACTTATATTTTACTGTAATATATGAGTGCTGATGCTCGTAAACCATTTAAGTAAACCACAGACGTGTATGCCGCTCTGGCTAGTCAACAACACGTTTAATTGATAGACTGTGATGCAGCCCACCGAGAGGTAAATTTGTCCAGTCGCCTGGAAAAAATGGATACATTTAACTACCGTTGGCTTGTTATTATGTTGTAGTCTCGTGTTTATGTTAAGATGTTTAACAGTAGGGCTCGACGGGTCTTTCATTAACCGAGCCGCGGGCTGTGGATAATTAAGTAGCCTCAAAAGTCGGCATCGTCTTCCGCGAGTGAATAACTGCGTATCGGTGAAACACTGTATCACTGTCGGTGTTTTAAACATTAGTTGGAAAGAGGGAAAGTATGTTAGGTAAACAGAAATGAAGTTTGTTTAAATGTTGACATTAGGAAGAGTTTAAATACATGTTTTGTGAGACCACGTGTATTGTGTTGTGTGTATAATTGCAGGGATTAGTGAATTAATCCGACATACAGATGAAGAGAGGAGTGTTTAGTGATACTTCTAACCGCATGTTTACAAACTGGATTTAATCTTTACGGTCAACCAACAGCGGTCAGGGTAGCCTATGCCTGGCTGACCATCAGTTGTTGACTTAAAGTGAAAATAAATGGTGAACATCTAAAAGTCGAGCACAGTGAAGATTGTTTGAGAAACATAATATTTTTTTACAATTAAGACGTCAATCAAAACTAAGGATGAATTCCAACTCAAATAACTGTGTCAGTAAGTATAAGTATAAATGGGTTATTAGACAAAAATATTCTGCTTACAAATGGTGGCGAACGTATCATGCAAATGCTCAAAGGGTCAGGTGGTGTGGCAGTTTTTTTTCTACAGTTTAGTTTATTTCAAAACTCTTAGATTGGATCTTATTAGGATGGGATGAAGGTAAGATTGCCCAGAACCTAAAATCGTAATTAAAGGCTTGAGAGTGTTAATCGCTAGAGGCTTTACAGAGATGAACAAACATACTATTTAGAATGTGAAAGATGAATGTACGCAAAATTATATATATATGTGCTTTTAAGCTTTAGTAATGGGCAAATATTTAAAGTCAAACATGATAAGATAATTAACATACACTAACGTCATCTACTGCCTTCATATTATTTGGAACTTCCTGTAGTTATTTTCAAATATCATACCATTTATATCCAATTTATATTTGCATATACGTCCAGTAATTAATGACATTCAAAAACTATACATCGATAAATATCTATATCAGGCCTTCAAAGCCTAGATTTGAAAAATTGCTACACTGTGATAAAAATAATTCTTATATTTTTTATTCGGTTATGTAGGTATTTGAATCTATGAATTGGACAAGTAATAATGCTAAATGATTACTACTAAGTCCAAGTTCGAGTTCATGTACATGTATGCATTTGTAAGTCAGTATACTAGATCTGCATATATGTTAGCCATCATTACATGGTGTATTGTGTGAGGTCTCTTCGTTTTGAATGTAACAATCATCTTTGTTGTGACGTTCACACGTGCGTTCATAGTCTATGCATGCAGTAAACTATAGATTTTCTTGTCTCACTTAAGAATAGTTTTAATGACCGATGGAAACAAAATTAAAAAAAAACGCGCAGTTTGAAATAAAAAAATACCGATGCACGCATTGTATGCTGCAGCGCATTTCGCTTTGTGTAATGTTTTTTATGCTCCGTTTGATTTCGTTTCACTACTTAACGCCCGTACTCTGACATCAAGGTTGTAATCGAATACCTTGATTTAAGATCCAAATGAATGAAAAAGATTGGACCAGATATTCTTATTTTCGACACCATGCACTCTTTGATAAATATGAATCTGATTTGTCTTTTGGGCTTTGACAGTCTTTCTTCAGAGGCATCCATCACTGCTTGTTGTGAAGAGGATGTCCTTTTATTCAAGGTTGAGCGCTGGCAAAGATTCAAGACGTTTTCGCTGCTTTTCATAAAATCGCGTGTCGTTTGAAGCTGCGTCATGAAATCTCTTGAGAAAAAATATGCCATGTAACAAATGTACTTGAACATTCCGTTAAGCAGGAATGGTGAACGTGCTTCCACTCTGTTTAAGAATTTAAGAATTACTTAGCGCTAAGTTGTTTGGTAGCATTCGAGCCTGATCAAAATCGCACATCTGAGTTGTAAACTGTTGATTTTGGAGAAAAACCCCCCATTCATTATGAAGTATTTATACGGACGATAAAGAAGAAAGAAAAGGATGCACGTGAAACTGATTATTCATCAAACAGTACCTCAAAGTTGAATGGGTTAATTCATACAGTATATACATGATTCGCCCCATTCAACTTTAAGCCCTTGTGAATTTATGTCGGTAAACAGGGAAATAGAAGACACTGTCAAAAAATGCTCGCATTTCTCTTGGTCAGCACATAGTTCATCTACTGATAAAAAAAATGTCCGAGGAGTTTAGTTTAACTTGAATTTAATGTCCAACTATGCTATAGTGGCCTGTAAATCTTCAGTTATTGTCCTAAAAATATTCGACAGAAATGCTGTGTGTTATTTATGTATCATTGCAAATTCTACTTGCGATTCTCTCAAACGTCCAATTCATTTCCGGCATGAATGATTAATATGATTGTTTCCTTAATTGGTTTATAATTAATAACAGGATCCACATTCAGCAGGTGAATAATTTCGGTTATTCCTTGAACTGTGATTAATTCGCTAATACGCTGAAAATTAATCAAATCGGACATCCGTGCGATATGGCACGCCCGCCATTTTGTGTTGGGGATTAGTTGCCGGTCCCCGGAAGAATGAGGGTCTGATATCTCTGTTGGTTTTATGGGCCAGTGGTATTTTAATTATAAAGGGGTCGATTGATTAATTAAGTTAAACAAGCGAGACCGGCTATCGATATATGTTAGCTTTCCGTTGTTCAAATATCAATTTATTCTTAATGCAGAAGCAATCAGAAGAAATGTTGCGGACCATAAAGACTCCTTTATTACCGTTTATTTTTTAATGTCACAGTTATCATAATCGATATAATATCAACAGTAAACTTACTCTTATTTCTATTTTCAGATTTTCTGTGGATAATCTGCTAAGGAACCAATAAAATGGCATGTGACTTAATTAAAAACTAACATTGCCATTTTGTTTCTTTTAAAACACCACGGGACAATGAGTGCTGCCACACAATTGAGCAGTATTACCATGTTGAATAACCTTAGTAATGACCCTCACAAGCCAAAGATAATGGGATCGTCCAAGACACCTTCTCGTCTCTCTCCGCGGGTCATGCTGGGAGTCGAGCTGAACATTCTAAAACCCCGATGCGGATCTAGCAGTGCAAACTCCTCAATGCAAGCGTCTCCAGTACTACCGAGGTCAGGGCTAACGAGCTCGAGAAGCTCGTGCTACGGATCGGATGGCTCAGTCTCTCCGCTTCCTGTTGGTCTCGGATGTCGCAGTGCTGAGTCTACAGAGATTGAGGTAGCTAGTATCAGAAGTATATATTTATATTTCAGAATCTGCTCTTTCTGGGTAGAACTACATGTAGTTTTTCCTTATATATTCTCGGTTCTGAAATTTCACGTATCGTGGTATTTCAGGAGACATTTTTTTAAACTTAGTTTATTTGACCACTCAAGTAGATTGAAGTATAGTCGTTCCGGGTTCAATCAGACCTTAACTTCCAAGTCTCCAGGCGCGGATTAAAACACAATGATTTCGACGCATTTCTGAATGTTTGCTGTGATGCATTTAAATCCAATAAGCATTCAATGTCGTAAGTCATGCGGAAAGCAAATTAGAATTTTAAATATCTCTTTACATAATCATATACATACATTTATTTCATGTTAACTGATGAAACACTGTGCTCTATCAGTGAGATAAATTCCATATCCGACAGTGTGAGAGATATAGATCTGACAACTACTTTTCCTTTTATTTAAACATATTTTTTTCTCAAAGTCATACAATTTTCAAATGTTAAATTGTATCACTTCTCGGTGAGATATGTCATATCCACCCAGCAAACAAATATCCTCTGTGTATATACATGTTGTAAGAGCTTTATTTACACCAGATCTCGTTAGGTAACCTTCAACTTTACCAAAAATTAAATAACGAGAATATCTTCGTTCATTTCATTATAAGAAAATGTAAAATTTATGGGTAATCTGCAGTGTTCAATCATAAATAAAGTGGTTTTGATTAGTTATTTTCGCAATAAAATAAAATAGATGCATCGATGTTACTGATTTGTTGGCAGTTTGATATCTGTATGATACAGTCAGTATATTATGTACATATTTTTCACGAAGATATGCTTTCAAAATAATCAAACTAAACCCAATGGCCAATATGTTTAGGAAAAAAATAGTGAGAGCTTTAAAGAAAATTTAAGTAGTGTGTGTAGAAAGGAGATATTACATAAAGTCGATAATAGCAGTCACGATATACTACATAGAACAATGGTTTATTTTCGTTTCTAATGTAAAGGTGGACATCTTGTTAAACATTCTTAGTCACGCAATAATCCGACCCATTCACGCACAGTTATTTAGGAGATCTAGGTTTGTCTTATTTGACCATGTAGTCATTTAAAAGGCGATCTTGTTTTCCCGAGCCAGATGACCCGACTTTTTCCTAAGATACATTCTTTTTCCCACAACATCAATTCATATTGATTCTCATTTCACGAACATGTTGTTGTTGTGATATTGGGGTTTACCGTCGCTGCGATAGTGCGACGTCCAGCTAATTACAGGTGGAGGAAGACCCCGAGTACACAGAGTTACCCGGGTAGAACCACCGACATACCGCAAGCCAGCTGGAAGGCTTTCTCACATGAAAAATCAGAAGTCCCTACCGGGATCCGAACCCACAGCGGTGAGGGGCTGAGAGACATTTCACGAACATGTCTGAGAAAAAATTAATAGACTAACGTTAGACTAGCTCTAATGTGAACGGTTTAAATTGTTTCATGCATATATATGATGCACGTGCATGCACACCTGATACCGTGCATTAAAAAATGAGGTTTCTTTTTTTCTGACCCTTGTGAATATGAATCTGGATTTGTTACGTTGTACATAGAAAGCAATAGAGATGACCGTGGCTCTTCAATGCATCCTTGAATGCCTTTACTGAGCTAGCAGCTGCATGCACTTCATTTTCAGGGAGGTACATGTAGTTCATGTGATCCTTTCTTTTAAAAAGAAGCAAAATAATACGAATCCAGTTTTAAAGATGTCATACTGACATTTATACCCCCCCCCAAAAACAACAACAAACAAACAACAACAACAAAAAAAAACAAAAAAAACAACAAAACACAACAACAAAAACACAAGCTACGTCCGAATGAATGCCATGCCCCCCCCCCCCTCCCGAAGAAGAAGGCTTAGACCTTGCTTGGGGTCAAGGTGATTTGAAGGCCAAGGTCACCTGGCGGGTAACGGCCATCAAGGTGTATATGTAATGTAACTGTGAGGTGTTTGGAGGCTGTAGGTTTATGGACTTCCGTGTCATCATCAAGGACGTTGTGATAAACAAACAGACAGACCCAAAACAATATGCCCCGATCTATCGATCCGGGTGCATACAAAAACCCTGTTAAATAATGACGGCATCCCGATTTTATCTCCCATAGGATAAATCATACGAGATATTATCTTACCTTACACCGTCGTATAAATGAGCGCCATGTTGAATGTATTTCCTGACGGATACTTTCCCGTATTTTTGAATTTTTCATATAAACAATGGTCAAACAAGATGTCGGCGGAAAATATGATTGATAAAGGAAACCAATTTGTATAGTGCTTTCCAATGTTGCAAAATGTATTGTTTTTATGTGTAATCATCAAACAATTGTAACGTAACCAATGTCAACTTGTTGATTCTGATGAACCGAGTTATTTTAGTATTGCACCGATTTGAAATTGGGAAGGGTTGTTTAGAAGGTGTTTGTGTCAGTATAAAATCGCTCACAGACGCTTTCCATCAACTTTTTGCAGAGATTATTCAATGTTATTGTTTTATGACATTGTATTTCTTCTACAAAAACATAGACGAACGAATTACTGGGATTGGAAAATAAGCTAGACAGCCGGTGTAGAATCGTCATTTGTTGAATAATTAATGAAATATTACCTCATCGTCCGGAGTTATGTTGTAAAAATACAGAATTGAGAGATGATTATTGATTTTCAATACCAAGAGAAAGTAATTGCCAGATTCTTTTCTTTATGTGCTGTTCTCAATTTGTTGTGATTGAGCAAAGCAACACCTCTGACCTGAAGTGGTAACAATAAAGAGTGGACTGTCAATGAACAAATAATAATGCATGAGACATCTGTTTGGAAGAAGGTTGGGTCTGTAGATTTAGATGGAAGTGTGATGTAGGATAAATCGTGTATAATGTCTTCATCACCTGTCAAGTCGCCAGACAGTGATGGCTCCAGCAGTGCATCACAATCATGGACAGATTGGAGTGTAAGTTGACAATGACAAGGAAAAGGAAAGTCTCAAAGGCATAATTTTTTTGCATTAATCACAGATTTTAATGGCTGAAATTTTAATTGAGTGAAGGATAAAGCTTAAAAAAAGTCAGACTGGGAAAAAAATTGTGTATAGTTTTTTTTCTTTTTTTTTTCTTTAGACTTAATAATAAGATATATTTATGTGCAAACTTTTCCAATTTGAAAACTGCTTCATGATTTGGTTTCTCAAAAGGGACATATTCTCTCTGAGCAAAAAAAGCTATTTTTCCCAGATATATTTGTCAGAGTGATGAAATTGCTGTTGTTGTTAAATGTCATTTATATAAAGGGAAGAACATTTTAGTATATAACACAAGAATTTGTATTATTATCATGATGTAATAAAAATGTATGTTTTGTATATGGTTATAATTGACCAGAGCAAGTAGTGCACAGGATGAGCTTTTGTGATCTGTCTTTGTCTGTTGTCAACATCTGCTTGTGAGCACTCTAGACGCCACTTTTTTGGCCAAATTTTCTTTAAATTTTGTCAGAATGTTTGTCTCTGTGATATATAAATGGGTTCAAAATTGAGTCACTTAGGTTCAAAAAGCAGGTCACTAGGCTATATCTTTGAAAATCACAGAATATGATTGTGAACACTACAGAGGCCAAATTTTTTCCCAATCTTCATGAAATTTTATCAAAAATGATTCTTTGACATACCCAAATCTTCAGACTATTTGCCTTCTCGATACTCAATGATTTTCAAATCAATTGCAATGAAATAGGTATCAACATTTTTCATTGAGCATTTATACAACCCAAATCTAAAAAGGAATATTCAGTCTGAAATAAATACTGAATTACAAAAAGAGTTTGATATGGATCTTTGATACATTTATTTGATACTTTGTTTGGTGCTTGGCATATGTGAGAGCAGTTTCAGGACTAGTTGGCCTGGTGTCAAGAACAGGGTTCAGGGTGACAGGGTGTGGTATCATGGAACCTGTCAACAGAGTGATACCACAGTGAGGCAGCTCCATATCTTGTCTCCGGCTTGATATAAAAAAACTAAAACTAAAACCATAAAAAGATGCTTTTTTTGTCTGTGAACATTTACTGGTAAATTAAAATGAGTATGGACATGATTGTACTACGTACAAACCCATGTAAGTCTCAAGACTTTATGAAATACTTTCTCATATTTTGTTTTAGAATCAGCTGCAGGCATACATGTTGTGGATCAACTCTCAGCTGAAGAAAAAACCTGGGGCACGCCTTATTGAAGACTTGCGCAATGATACCAGGGACGGTGTTGCATTTGTTGACCTCATATCTGTCATAGGTAAGCCAATTCGCTTCATCATGCAAATGAGATGAAATAAAAAGAAATATTTGATTGTTTGCACAGTTTCTTTTGCCTTGTATGGTATATACTCACATTGAAATGTGGTTGAAAAATCTTATAATTTGTTAATTTGCTGTATATCTAGACTGTAAATTGTTACGTTTTGTTTTAACTTTAAGATTATGTGATAAACATACCAATGACCTACCATACTGCTGTATTGTAATAGAACTGTGTAGTGCAATAAAAGATTATTTTGCAAATGTCTCCTGGGTTCTCACTATCTCCTATATAAATATGGAGTTCTGGACTTCAAATCTTGGGAAAAAGGACTCCTGATTTCCAGAGCACGTATTGAATTATATAGATATGTGGGAGGAATCCACATTTTTTAAACAATTTTGTCAAAGACTCCAATTTTCAAAATCTTAGTGAGTATATATTCAGTGATAGTAGGAGAAGTAAAGAATAACAAAAATTATCAAAAGGTAAAGTCACTGTTTTGGTTCCACAACATTTCGGACCTCATGGCCTTTCACAGTGATTACCAAGATTTCCTAATCTTTCATTAGGGTTCCTTGGTTAACTTGGTAGAGGTTAAGTGGTCCAATTTTGAAAGTTATAATATAATGTGTTCAAGCAATGTGATTTGTCTGAATTATAGTAAAATGGATTGTCTTGGGGAGTTTGAAGCTTTAAAATAACTTTATATGAAATACAGTAATATGATATGTTTTAAAAAGTGATTTCACATATTTTTTTTATGAAATTTATAGTCTAAAGGTATTTTTAATTTTATCGTAGCTTATGGAAAGTTTTTTTTATACTCACAATTATATTCCAAATTCAAGTATGTATTGGGGTATCTAAGTATCATACTATGAAAGTAGTGTCAAATAACAGTGTTTTTGAAGGAGTATATAAAATTAATTTGTCATGTATGTTGATATGTAAACTATATTATATAATTTATTTATATAAATAGAGATAAAGCTGTTATATAAGTCTACAACTGTTGCTTTGAATTATGAAAAAGTTGTGTAAGACTTAAACATTTGAAAACATTTGATTCTTACTTCTTACTTGTAGCTGGGGAATCAATCAGTGGTGTGCATCCAGTGCCCTCCACCTATGCAGAGATGCGTGAGAATGTAGAGAGAGTGTTACATTTCATGTCCTCTAAGAAAATCAAGATGCATCACCTGGTGGCTAAAGGTAAACACATTGTACTCAAGTGAAAAAGGTATGAAGGTATATTATGACTTTATTTTCAGGGCTTTTCCCCCTTCTCCTTTGGGTTGTTTTGCCCCTCTGAAAAGTTTCATGCCCTTTTCCCACCAAAATACTAGACACCATATTCATGAAAATGACAGCAAAAAATGATTTGCAGGCTCGTCTTAAGCATTTGGATAAGGTGTGATCTTAAAGGCTCAACTATTCATTACTCTACTCTTAAGAGAAAAGGTGAAATACATTAAAAATGATTTTTCTCTCTCTCAATAAAATGCAACAAAGAAAGAAGTTAAACTTGTATAAACTCAGATCAGCCATTTTCAAAAAAGTTTATAGCAGATTGTTATGGCCAATTTGATGAAATGGGGCAACAAAGAAAAGCCAGCAACAAACTAGTTAACTAAATATATTTTGATTATAAACAAGTGACAAATATCAATATGAATATCACAACATACAGTGTCTTAAAATTATTATAACAAATTAGTTTGATCCTTGTCTGATTGATAAAATTTAAATTTAACCTGAGCAATCCAACAGATATGTCCTTTATCCAAATATAAGTCTGAAATTAATTCCACACTGTTGAATGACCCACACTTGATGAATTGCTGCCAAAAACAAGTCTGCTAAAACAAGTCTCCTCAACAAGTCTTCAAGTCTAAAAACCCCCTTCATTATATATACTTGAGCAAAATATTCTAGAAACAACCATACTATTCTTCAAAAAAGAATGTTCTAATGTGTAAACAGGTTACATAAGACTTCTAGAATTTTCCATAGAAAGAAATAAAGTTCCAGTAAACAAATATACCAGTAAACAAGTTATTTTATAATAGGGATTTCCTTCTACAGTGTTGTGTATACATAACTAGGTTAGGTGTAATATGTAACAAGATAAATACATGGTTATGCGTTCAGTTTAATTTTTACTGTACAAAATCCTCCAGTCCATAGACACAGTACTTGTCATGAAATACAGTATATCATCAATTTGCAAGATCAGTATGTGATACTTCAAAGTTCAGTCACCAGTGTAATGATAGAAATAAATTAAAACATGTTTCATACTGTATTTCTTTGCTCACTGCCTCTTAAAAAATAAAAAGAGATCTCTCTTTTGCATATGTGTGGTATGAAAATATTGCAAGATTTTGAGTTTTTAGTTTTGCATGCCATTGAATTATAGAATTTCATGTTTTGAGAATAATTTCTGTAATAATCAGATATATACATTTCTCTTTGATAATTACACAAAGGACATACCAGGATACCGTATACACCGGCAGATTAGGCACACTTTTTTCCAGATAATTCAAGTTTATAGAGGGGGTGCGCCTTGTATGATGATATACAGCTTTTCAGGTTTCTTTTTTCAATCACTGAGAAGTGAAAATTACCGGTATACGATCTCAGAAAATGGATATACTGAAAGCCAATGAATACGATAATATGACACAAAGTCTATACGAAACCATGATAAACAATACCAGATTACTGCTTTTGTTCTTATTAGTTATCCTACAGGTATATTTCATGATAAAATGATCGTGAGAAACTGAAACAACTTGATGGAAGCCATTTTCAATATAAACAAATAAGTTTATTTTACGGGACCTCATGATGTATAGGAGAAACTTGACAGGTGGCAATTGTTACTTAATGTTTGTTAGTTGGGAGAATTTTGACAGGTGACAATGGTCCCCAGTGTTAGAATGCAGGGACATGGTTGAGTAATGTTATGTTATGAAAATGTGTCACCTTTATCCTACCCGTTGTAACTGTAACGGTCTAACGGTAATCTTATGCCATGTGTAAATAAAACGGTTCACCGTATGATTAGCCCAGTGATGTACGGATAGCTTTCGGTCTGTCAAAATGTACGACGGCGCAAATTTCAAAACAAGATTTCGCTGCATACGATACGATAAGTGATTTTTTTTTTCAAATAAGTTACCCTGAAAGTTAGGATGCGCCTTATACATAGCTGCGCCTAATCTGACCGTGTATACGGTAAAGTTTTTATCTTTGTCTATGACATGCTAACCTGTGTTGTTTTCAGATATCGTTGATGGTAATCTGAAGTCCATTATGAGGCTGATCCTGGCCCTGGCAGCCCATTACAAACCCAAGAGTGTGAAACATTCCTCACAGGCGTCTTTGTCTGGCTCTGGCAGCAAAAGTCCCAATGTGACTGGCATAGTCCAGGTAAGGTTTTCCTTGTACTACATGATGCCATCAGAGTTGTCACTCTCAGAATCACTATATTTATTTTAACCCTTTGGTAGAACATCAATTTGAACATGTGTGCTGATTTCAGTCACATGACAAGGGACAGAGAGGGTGGTTTAGCCATAGCTTATTAAGCCCAAATTGAAATGATGAATTGATAAAATATAGGAACTTTCTATATAATTTTGCAAATCATTTGATGTGTTCTACATACAGAAAATAGCAATGTTATGGGTTGAAATGAAGCCATTTTGAAGGAGATTATGATTTCATTTATAAAAATTGATTTACTGTATACTGTATTTTATTATTATTTTTTATTACATTTGTTATATTTTGTTGTGTATGCCATCATTAATTGAATTGACTTGATTGTTTTTTTTTCTGATGCCTAATTAGGCTTTGTACCAATTTGAAGCCTCATTTATATGGGTGTCTGTGCACAGGGAGCCTCAGCGGCCCTGACAGCTGCCAGAAGGACGGTGGCCAAGGCAGGCAGCAGTTTCCGTAGAAAAGGCAGAGAGTATCACCACAGGTGAGTCTATATAGAGTTTTATGATGGGGTTTTACTATATCTTATCCTCTGCAAGGGTTTCAGGGTTCTATAGGAATCAATATGTCTATATGCTTATTGTGCTTCCATGTGTTTTAATACTTTGTGTCTATCTTTTTTAACTTTGTAACCCACTCAATGTTTTAATCTGATCTCATGCTTGACTCGAAGATTGTTATAATTAGAGGGTGCTTAATGCTATAAGCTTAGGGTCAATTGAAAATACCAGGTTTTGTGGGTATTACATTCTTTTAATGTCTGATGCCAGCTAAATCCTTGTCTCTTATAAATTAATAATCCATACTTTTAAGAAATTTAGTTTGGACATAAAGCAGGATGCACAAAGGCTAGTTTCAGTATTAATATAGGCGTCTGTGGTGTCTTAGCATGGATAAGCTATTTGTCCTATATTACTACACCAAGAGATACAGTCACTTTTCTATATACCAAGGTTATTAGTCCCCTACCGGCTTCGCGGAAGGGGACTATAGGTTTGCACTCCGTCCGTCCGTCCGTCAGTCTTGCAGTCCGCTTGCAGATATCCATCTAATTTTTGGTGTGTGAGTCTACCACCATGACTTACAGATCAAGTTTGAGTTTCGTTCCGGTCCATTGATTTTTGACGGAATTACGGCCCTTGGAATCAGAAAATTTTGTTAAAATAGCAGTTTTCCGGACTTTTTTTTTCTAAACGCTTGCAGATATTCATCTAACTTTTGGTGTGTGAGTCTACCACCATGACTTACAGATCAAGTTTGAGTTTCGTTCCGGTCCATTGATTTTTGACGGAATTACGGCCCTTGGAATTAGAAAATTTTGTTAAAATAACAGTTTTCCGGATTTTTTTTCTAAACGCTTGCAGATATTCATCTAATTTTTGTTGTGTGAGTCTATCACCATGAGTTACAGATCAAGTTTGAGTTTCGTTCCGGTCCATTGATTTTTGACGGAATTACGGCCCTTGGAATTAGAAATTTTTTTTTAAATAGCAGTTTCTCTGCACTCAGGTCTTCCTCCACCTGTAATTAGCTGGATGTTGTTATATGACTGAAATAAACAGGTTGTGTTTGTGTGTATGTTGGGGGGTCTTAGTTTTCCATTTGCCGGTAGGGGACTTAGTATTGCCTAAGCAATACTTTCATAATACTTGTTATATCCCCACTTTACAGAATTGGGGGCTATATAGGAACCAGGCTTGTCTTGTCACATGCTGTCATACACTCACATTGCATGAAGGCAGTATGGGATGTCGGGGGTAAATATATTAAATTATTACCTTTCAGCTTTTCTGAATGAATCTTAATTTCATGGAAATGGTGTATTCTATTATATTGTTATTACAGGATAAGTGTTGAATGTACATATCATCAAACATTTTTACCCCAGTAGATTTCATTTAACAGCAGAAGAAATATTTAGCACATGTGTATACATTTTGATTAAAGTGCTGCATTCTGTTCTAGTGTTGATATGGCATATAGTGTTTCCCCTAGGATCTGGTAGGGGCATGGTAATTTTTTTCCTCAAAAGGGCACTTCCGTCACGTCGTATTATATCCATACCCAGATTGGGGCACTTAAATGTTTTAATTTGAATTTTCATGAATTTAATTTATTTACTATTATTTATTTCAATTGTCTCAAAAAATAAATTAATTTAATTTATTTACTGTAATTGATTTCAGTTGTCTCAAATACAACCAATAATAATAATGTCCTACAATTATACCTGGAAAAATTAGAATTACATAAATATTATAACATAAATGAGTTTTCAAACAAGACTTATTCCATACTGTTTTTTTTATATATAAATCTTTTTTTCTTTTTTTTTTATTAAACTCTAGATAATAATCTTTTTTTCTCTTTTTTATTCAGTAGATGATTTTTTATAAATGTTAGTGAATTAAAAAAAAATACCTTAATTTTCATTAAAAAAAAAAGGAGAAATATTTTAAATACATTTTTTTTATTATTGTTACATCAATTACCTCCCTTTATTCATACTTCATTTTTTGGATGGGTTTTTCATCGATCCGCGAAAACTCATGACACTATCGGTAAACAATGCACAGGCAGAAACTTGTATTTTTTATGATCATCTGCAATTATATGAACTAGAATAGCCTCAGTCAAGATTCAGACTTGCCGATACTGCGGTGAAAAAGAAAATCTGAAACAGGTGTAACACACTTATGAAGTACGAAAAACAAGTCAACGAGGTAGATATATCGACGAGTGGAAGTTACGCGTCAACAAATTTCAGTTTGTTAATTTCAACAGCAAATTTCTCAGAAAATATTTATTTGGAAAAAAAAGAACTTTCTCGGCATTAGTTTATTTGGGAAAAAATAACTTTCTCGGCATCGGTTTATTTGGTAAAAAAAAAAGAACTTTCTTGGCATTGGTTTCAATTTTGTTTACACTTCCGGTTTTTAGCGTCACTCATTTGCATAATGACCCAATTTTCATTAGAGATGATTTATTACACATACGTCTACCTATTAAGTTGATTAGGCATACGCATGTCGGAAATCTGGTATAACCTGAGTAAGGAGAATTTTAATGCGTGTATGATACATACGCGTACGTGTGAAAATGTTCATTCTTGAATGTAAATAGCATAAACGACGAACATGCACGAGAAAAAGCATGCACGAGAATATCTCGCAGGGTGTCATTGGCTTCGACCAATTGTAGTTCATGCCACATAATTACAAATCTGTGGTGCGTTCAGTCAAGCGTACATTCGCTTACTGTTGCGAGTCGGTACCCAGCTTATATTCATTACACAGCGATAAAACTGGAGTCGAACCGCGCACGTTAGCTGCCGTTATGTTGACTGAACATACGGCTGACGTCATCTACACTGCCCCTTACATACACATGACGGCGGCATATCATAAAAGGGCAGGAGGGCCACAGGGTGCCATGACTTGCTATTACACACTTGCTGGAGCACTGGTAATAAGGGCACGTTGTTAATCTGGATAAGGCACAATGGCGGCAGAATCCAGATCAAAGGGCAGCATGGCGCATTTCGGGATCTTAAAAGGGCAGCATGGCGCATCGCCATGGGAAAAAGGCCTAGGGGAAACACTAGCATACAATAATACATTATATAAAGTTTCTAGGGTTTTATTCCTTCTGGGAATTTTTATTTTTTCAAGACCTTCAGGTCAAAGTCGTGGTTCAATCCAGGGGCCATTGTGAGAGATAAATTTAAATTTTGTTTCCCAGTTAAGGTAAATACATAAAGATTGAATAAGTTTACTGTGATGTTGCAGGAGACACTACCATCAAGAGAGCAGTTCTGACCAGTACAGTGACTCCGATACCAGTTTCCATGCAGACCACCCTCGTATTGTACCGGGCCGTGAGCGAGGAGATGTTGACGGGGCCAGTGCGGGTAGCAGCCCCACATCAGGCTCAGTTTATAGCCCACGGAACTCTGCAATGTCTACCTCCCTGACTGTGTCTACACCAGGTCCCTACTCCACCCCTGTCTCAAAAAGCAAGTCAGCTGAATATATATCTTGTACGTACCCAAAAATTTTTCAGTCAGACATCCACTGACTTTATCAGTTTAATTTTTGTAAAAAAAAAAAAGGCATACAAAATAAAGCTTAATAGATATATATAAAATGGAGTAAGACCTCTATTAATATTGACAGAAAAGTAAGTAAATACAGAAATATTATGACATTGCTTAGGTTATGATTTCACTAAATTTAATTTTTGTTTTACATTTAACCTGTCATATGCAAGGCATGATAATAGTTGTGTTAGACTGGTCGTGGTTCACCGAGTAGTTAGAGTGTCTGCAATGTAACCTCGAGATCATGGGCGTTATCAGTCATTTCATACTTGATTAGGTAAAATAGTTCTAGTATATCCCACCATCCATGGTGCTTAGCATATAAGGGTAGTTCCAGGACTGGTTGGCCCGGAATCAGGATAATGTGACAGTGTGTTGTATCACATGTCACATGCCACATGTCTATGGCCTGATACTGCAGTGTAGCAGCACCATATCTGTCTCGTGTAATAAATAATAATAAGTACTAAAATACTGTCATTAAGCGGTTATATAAACAAACAGTAGTCCTGTTTTTCTTGATTGGACTGACCTGTTGGTTGTAGACAAGGACAGTGGTACGGAGCTGGAGGACAGTGTCTTCACCCCAGGGAAGGGGGCCCCCATGGTGGAGCGGACACGCTACGATGACCTCATGGCTGAATACCAGAAACTGGCCACAGCCATGACCACCATTAAAAAGGACCTGTCCAACCTGCAGGACTTGGTAAGTTTAGATGCGGTAAGGTTTCCTTACACCACAAGCTAAGCACCTAGCCTGAGCAGAAAGATTGGGGTCATTGATTTGCAGACATAAATGTTTGATGGTCATGGATTTGATTGTTTCTTTAAACTCAGTTGGTAAACATGGTCTCTAAACTCAATTTTGAAACATGGTCTCTTATTTTACATAAATTTCGGAAATCGTTTTACATAGGGTCTGGATAAGGTCATGACAGAATCTTGCCCAAAACGGTTCTGAATCCACTATCTTTGAATCCAAATTCCTACACTATTATTTTCTAATCGCAACCATCATATACTGAGCTTGTCTCTATTCTATTAGCTTTAAGGTATACCAGAAAGGTTTCTGGCACGAAGGTAATCATTTTGATTTCTGTACTGAAGCAAAAAGTGTTGGTATTGGTTTAGGTCCCTTACTTTGTTTTTTCCTGGTTTATAAAGTTGGCATTTCTTGTCATGAAATTTCCTTGTCAGTTGAGATTTTCAAGGACTCAAAAATTTCATATTTTGTTTTAAAACAATAATTATTTAGCTTTGGAGAAATCCAAGAATGTTTCCTGTAAAAACATGTTTGAAATGTCCACCCTCTATTTTTCCAGTAATATGAAATTGGAGATTACTAGATCTTCAAAATTTTGAGTTCTATACTTGAGAGATTTATTCTGACTGTATCCTAATAGTTCTGTCACAAAGTAAAAGAATGGGAAAGTGTAAATGATACATTTCAAATAAATTCTGTAACATTCATGTTTTTCACATTGTATCTTAATTTCTCTCCTCCTGTAATTCTCCTGTTCTAATGAAACATGTCATTTTCAGAATTATAAACTTTTCTCATTAAACATGTTATATTGCAGCTACTGAGTGGCCAGCCACCTGATGGTCAGGAGTCTACTCGTAGTGATGTGGTGGAAGGGACAACTTTAGAGGAGCAAATTGTGAGTTGCATGAAGAGGCTTTCCCTGGTCTCACATCTTCATGAAATCTCTCCACTAACACACATTGCCTCCATTGTTATTTTTGTATATTTTCTGTCATATTTTTATAAGCACAATAAAATGATAATAAATATAAAATCGAGTATTATTATCATGCATAATGTCACTGGACATTTGGCCCGCAGAATATAATTCTTGTCACAGCATGTTAAGATAACAAAATGCTTATATCACATTGTTTAAAGGCCAGGTTGCATGAATCTCTTCTATTTTTATGTACAGTTGATATTAAGTCATTCTTAACATGCAATCCATACCCGGGTTTTCAAAAATTGCCATCGTGAGACCTGGTTCTAAAACCATGTGAGCTATTATCAACGTCAAAGGAATGAAGGAACTGTAATTGTCCGCATGTAACTTTCAAAAAAATTCTTTATCTTTCTGTTTTTTTTTTTTTTTGTGTATTACTTAGTGTAAGCAATCCAAAAACTTCGTTTTCAAAACATTCGTTTACTTTCTAAAAACAAATTACTATCAAGTCAAGATTGAAATCAAGGTTAACATTTTATGATCCTGAAACATTTTTTTTTTTTTTTCTCTTTGTTTAATTGATGAATTACTTTTCGCTTTAAGCTTAGCCTTTATTATATCATTACAAAAGGTATAGTTTTGATAGAGTCAGCATTGAAAGAGTAAGCTTAATCACTGGGGGAGGTTTTGAATGTATTATTTTTTACATTTCTTTACCCTGATGCTTACCTTATTATTCACAAATAACTATATCTTCTTTCATTTGATCAATGTATTTTATTGAGCTTCATTTTACAAACATATTTTATGTGATAGCAATGTAATGGGGTATACATCATTTTTGAAGATAGCTGTAGTTTCACATGTAGCTCTTTTAATAAAAGGAGTTTAAGATACATCGCTGATTAAAGTCCTACAAATAATTGGGTATACCTGATATTTGTACTAAATGTTTCAGTTGAGTAGTTGTTGAGATTTATGTTTTTTTTCTTGTTTAGGCTGGTCTTCAACAGAGAATAGATGCACAAGAAACAACAATATCTCAGCTCAAGGCAGAGTTGTTACGCAGAGACTTTCAGAAGGAAAATTTTAATTCAGAACAGGTTTGTAATACTGTTTCGTGTTCTCATGATGCATGGCAAACTTGATCTAGGGGTGCAATCTCTTGCAGTTATAATGATGAAAGCTGATAATCAAATTGTGTTAAGTCTATAGTGTTATCTGTTCATTTTTTTTAGCTTCAAATATCTATGTCATGATCATAGAAGAACAGTGGCATTAATGTGTTGGAAATTAATTTGAAGGGGAAAAAAAAAAAAATGTTTATCTAGAAAAGGTTGAGCATTGACTTTGACATTTATAAACAAAAGATAATGTTATCTTGAAGAATTAAGGAGTCTGTCTTTTATCTGTTATGGTTCATGATTCAAGTTTGTGAAAAAAAATGGACTTAAGAAATATTTCATTTTATTTCAGGCTCATGTTTCAAAACAGCTGAAGGATCGAGATAAGCAGATTTCTGATTTGAAGGTATTTTGCTCCAACTGTAAAATTTGTATGTCAGAAACAGAGAAATGAGGTTTTATTGAAATGAACATTAAAGTTAAAAAAGTGTTAATGTAATTATGTTGAGCTCTGCTTTTGTCAGACAGTATTTGAAAACACGAAGGTTAAAAAAATGACATCAGTGCTTTTATTGTTGTTGTTTTAAAATTCTAATGATTAAAAGACAAAAAAAAAAAAAAAAAAAAAAGGAGACTAATTTACTTTAAGAATGCTCAATTCTATGAAGAGCATTTGTGAGAAGTTTGAGTGATAAAGATTGAATGTTTACACTGAAAAGATTTGGAATGGTATTGTTTCTAGAAAGCACTCAATATCTTAATTAACTGAAAGTTATAATTTGAAAAAATTCAAATTTTGTTAAGGAAAATCTAAAGCTTAAGATATATAGCAGCTATTTCATTATAATAATAGCAAAGGGTCATAAACAAGTAGCAGTTTTAATCATCATGGAAAAATATTAAAAAGAATGATTCATTTAATATAAAGAAGATATTTTGAAATATAAATATTTTATATTTAAATATTACACTTTGGGTAGCTGGACAGTGAAGGATCGTTTTGAAGTATTAACAGTCTATACATGTAAGATACGTACTTGGGATTTCAGCGGGACATTGCACGAAGAGATCAGCGGATAGACCACCTTCAGCAGGAACTTCAGTTACAGATATCGGAGAAAGAGAGTGCCACCCGCTCATTAAAACAGCAGGTTAAAGATTTAAATGAACGCTTCAAGATGGTGGATGAGACTGGGGTAAGTTAATCAAGCTGGAACTTTTACATTTAATGGCTTAGTCCAATGTAAAGATTTCCATTACTTACTAACCTTGAATCATTTCTATAAAAAAAAAGACCAAAAAAAAAAAATGCTTTTTCCCTTAATATAATTCTATGAGTCAAATGAAAACATTGTTTTCTGTAATATTTATGATCCTGCATATGTGAATGAGAATTCTCAGCTTAAAACTTTCTAGGAATTGTGAACTTTAAAATCCTTATACTAAATTGTTAGGATTTTCATAAATTTAATACCATGTCCTTTAATTATGCCAGTAATGATAGGTTTACACAATTTTAATTCTCTGTGTTGATAAACAAAGGAGTTGCAACCTTTAAAATTTCTTGAGAAAATTTTGAGTTAAAAAATTTCATGGATTGAGTGGCCTTGCTGTTGATAACACATATTTTAACACAGTGGCAGATTATAAGATTCAGAATCAAAAGGATTAGAGTTCAAACCCATCTGGAATTCAGGACCTCACAGCTATTCATATACACAGTATGACTTGATAAATATTTACTGAAATGAATCGTTGTTGTTAGTTTTATGCTGTGCAGTCTGTACAGGGTTTTTCCCTGGCACTTGCATAAATGATCCCAAAATATTTAAGAATTTGTCTCTTTATCTATATAGCAAGGGGTCATTTGAAAATATCAAGGGAAATAACTGCTGTAGAAATGTAGTAGTAGGAACAAACAGAAGAGACCCTGATCCAATAAGGAGTTAATTAAGATAGGAATTAAGATAGGTCTTCCCTGTTTGCCATTGAATCAAAACATAATATACAGTAACTGAAAATACATGTTTTTACCACTGATCTTGTTAATTTCTTTTGCCCAAACTGTCCATTTAGAAAGTAAAGCAGTTGTAAACTTTCTCAAAATAATTGATAACATTTCAGATGTTCATTATTGTTAATACTAAAATATATATCAATTCAGCAAGAGATGATTTTTTTGATAATGTTTGCTTTTCTGCCTTGAACATTAATGTTAATTAGATGATTTTTACAAATCCTTTTTTTACATTTATCATGTAAATGTGTTTTCTCATACAAGTAGTTATACTGAATGCTGTATGCTTATAAATATAAAGCTATGCTTGATAATGTCATGCTTTACCAGCTAACCCCTTCTGTTGATGTCCACAGTGTATCACATAGTGTATTTGTACCGCTGCTATACAGAAGTGGGGGCTATGTAGAAATCAGGCTTGTCACGTCCCGTCACGTTCCATCACGTCCCATCAGCCCGTCCGGCACATCCCATCCTACACTCATATTACATGAAGGCAAGGTGGGATGCAGGCGTTAGTGATAGGTCTAGTTCTGTTACAGTAAAACCTCGCTTTAAGACCACCTTGGAATTAAGACCACCTCGCTTTAAGACCACCTTGGAATTAAGACCACCTGCTTTAAGACCACCTTGGAATTATGACCACCTTGCTTTAAGACCACCTTGGAATTAAGACCACCTCACTTTAAGACCACCTGGAATTAGACCACCTGCTTTAAGACCACCTTGGAATTATGACCACCTCCCTATTAAGATCATTCACTATAAGGAACCAAATAAGTTCTAAGTACTGTTCTGACTATTTTAGTAAGTTTCTATATTAAGACCTCCTGGGTATAAAGACCACTTTTCTCTGGAGCTGATGGTGTTCTTAATAGTGAAGTTTTACTGTATTTGCTTTGTATCATAGATCAAATTGTTTTACATTCATTCATAACCTGTGGAGGATTCATCCATAATGTGTGCAATATAAATTGCATGTAAACCACTACTTAACTTTGAAACAATCATTAAAACATTCACCATCAGTGAAACATTCATGTCCTTTGTATGAGCCTTGCCTCATTATTAAAACTCTTAGCCAAGTTTCATAGATTTTAATGAATTTGTTTGCTTTCTGGTAAATTCATATCTGCTGATAAGTTTTTGTTTTGATTATGTTGATAACTATTGCTTGCAAGTATATAATTAATAAATACACTTCTATATTGCATTAACTCATCTTTGTAATGGAGTACTCATGTTTATGTTCATGCTCTATTTACTGGTATCTTTCTGTCAGTTGATCATCATTCTTCAGTTTGAAGAATACCATCGTTGAAAACCCACAGTAAAAATTCAGTTGTCATTACTGTATATAAAGGATTTTCACCTGGCAAAACTTAATTTTCATGATTTATTAATTAGCTGCTTGCTGCCTATTGAAATCACACATAGCATTTTGAATACTCTTCATTGAAGTTACAAAAGCAAAAAGCTGACTCATTGTTCTTGTAAGATAAACTACGATGCTTAGATGAGGAGTTGTGATGTCAGAAGGTAACTTCCAAATCCCACACTATTTTATTGGACAAATGTTCTTTGCTGTCGTCATCCTATCTCAGCCATTGATCCCATGAAATGCCTAAACGATTCATGAGAATGAAGTTTTGCCAACCAAATATCCCATGGTCAATTCAAAGCAAAGTGTATTGAGTGAATGTGAGTTTGCTGATGATGGCAGGATACTAATCATTTTACCTTATTGTCCCTTTCACATTTGTGACTCTCTTCCTCTCTACGCTTGTCCGAACCACTGTGTCTAATGTCTCATGTCCGTCTGTGATACATTTAGGCCACTCTGAAGGCTCGTGTTGCATGTCAAGACAAGCAGATGGCGCGACTGGCAGGTCGCATCATGCATACCAAGAATGATCTCACTCGTCCAGCTCCTGTAAGCTTTCTTTTTTTTCCATTATTTTATGTTTATTTTTTTTGCTTGATTTTTTTATATCCTTTAATATAATTACAAGAAAGTATTTACTGTGAAGTCTTACATTTATGTGAATAGAATGCATATCAAAATTCTTGGTTGTTACATCATGATCATCTATACATCATCTGTATTATGCTGAAAAAAAAAGGTCATATATTAAAAAAAATGATATATGCCGTAAATGTAAGATTTCGCTCACTTGCTGCTTTCAAGTCTTTCCTGTTTTTCCTCTTTTATTGGTTTTAAAGACTTTTAATTAATAATAATTTTTATGTGATTTTATACTTTTTGATTAGCATCTCTTTTATTATTCATGTGCTTTTATATTAGCATTTTGCTTATTATATGTAATAATGCTTTCAACTGCTTTTATCACCGTCATAATCAACTCGTTATTGAACCTTCTGGTTGAACCTTATTGCTGTTAAGCCTTTACCACATGAGAGCTATCAATGAAATGTCCCATGCAACTTTTATAAAACTATTAAAGCCCACACATTACACACCGGCTTATCATGTTTGCTACATTTACTACACTGAAGTTCCCTTGTGATATTAAGTTAACATGCCTAAAACTGTTCTGATGTTCATTTTGATCAGGCTTCTCTGTGTTCTATGATCAAGGCTCATGCTGTTGAGTGTCAAATACATCAATAGCTCTAAAATTACTGAAAGTGGCACTGTATTTCTTAAATTTGGCTCATTTCCCTGGCACATGAGTTTTAGTTTTGTAAAGTTCTTAAGCTACTTTTCAATTTTGTGAATAACATAAGCAGCCATTCTGATTATCAGTGTTGTTGATGCAGAGAGGCAGTGGACTGAGAAATATTCATAATTACAAGTCTATCAGGTGTGTTCTTCAGCTATGTGTGTCACTATGAAGGAAATCAACTCTCTTTATGTGAAAGTCTTGAGCAATTTATCAATGCATTTCAGCAACAGATGGAAAAATCAATATTTTGATAATTAAATTAACTATAGAGTATCAACATGTTTATATGCTTATCTGTACAGTTCTGTTTTACAGAATTATTCGTCATACATATTTTGTTCATGAATGGGTTGTGGAAGGAAAAACATTGATCCTATTTTGCACCATTTGGTGTATTTCCTGGCTCATAGAAAAAAGTCCCAGTGTGAACCCTCTGTACAGTGTGGATTGGTGATTCCATGTGGTGAAGGGCTTTTGAGTTTAAAGCAATTTGCCTGTTGCAAATAGCTTTCTTAACCTGTTGTTATACTATTTGATCTGTAGACGGGGGCAGACGACCTGGGGGTGGTTCGAGACGCTCTGTCCAGTTTGCGGCATTGCTTCAACCTGACCGACCCCCAGCAGCACACACTGGACACTATAGAGCAGGGTATCAGCACATTGATGGAGAGGTTGCCACATTCCAGTAGCTCTTCAGGAACCAGCAGTGGTCAACAGGTGAGTCTGGATTGGACAGTTGTCTTTATAATGAATGCTTACCTGAGATACCATGTCATGTATTTCCTGATGATAGTCCATAGATAAAAATAAAAAAAACATATACTCTATTAAATGTGTGTTCTCATTTGCTAAATCTGGAAAAGAGGGAGTCTTATAGTATGTTATTGAAAATAGTAAATCCTTTGAAATTCCTTTCTTACCAGTTGTGTGTTCAGTGAACCTTACTGGAGCTAACATGAGCAGTTTGACTCCTGCTTTATCGCTGTGTAATGAATGTAAGCTGGGTACCACCTCACAACTGTGAGCGAACGCTTGCTTGACTGAACGCACCACTGAACTAGTTTTTAAACAGTGGCTGATTTCTATGTTCAGCAATTAAAAAAATGCTTAAAGGCAAGTAATCTAATATGACATTATGGCAGTATTAAGGTAATGTTCATACTCCCCAAAGGGAGAGCATGTAGTTACCACTTTGTTCGTCTGTCTGTCCATCCGTCATAATATTGTCCAGATCATAACACCAAAACTATAAGAGATATCAACATGAAACTTCATAGGTAGACAGATCTCAATGAGGAGAAGTGCAGTGTACAAAAACCATAACTCTGTTTTGCATAATTTAGGAGTTATTGCTCTTTGTTATTTTTCATACTTAAATTTTGTCCAGAGCATACCACAAAAACTATAAGAGGTATCAACATGAAACTTAATAGATATATAGATTGTAATTAGGAGACGTGCAATGTACAAGAACCATACTCTGTTTTGCATAATTTAGGAGTTATTGCCCTTTTTTTTTCTGGAGCTTATATAGTATAAAATGTACCATCAAGTGAAAAGTACAGTTCGGGGAGCATCCACAGGTTCTACTGGCACATGTTCATTCCTGTTTAAAAATATGAAAATAATGAAGCAGTTAAAAAATTAATCAATTTTTCACAGTTAATACTTAGGGGAAGAAATGACCAAGTTCCTCAAAAAGGAGGAGTGCAACCTAAATTAGCCCATATTGTAAATGCCACATTGTTTTATGTGAACACCATGACAAAAGACACTTAACAATTCTCTCCCTGTTACTGAAGATGTAGGTGCAATTATGCACATAGATGTGTATGCATCTATATATGTACTTGATGTTCTACTTGTTTACATTGACTCCTTTTCAGAGTCCGTTTGAGAGTATTGCTACTCGTAAGTTGAACTTTGATGGTACCGGAGATGTGCGGCGCTCGCCCATCACAGCCATTCCAGGTAGTAAGCAATCAAGTGAGTGTTGTGCCGCATGGTTTGTATAGTCCTCCACTGACTGCGCTCCTTACTAACCATTTCTTGTTCACTTGTCTGTTGAGATGGCATGTTTTATTTGAACGCTTTTGGCAAGAAAAAGGAAGTGTCAAGGACATTTTTCTGCTATCTTACTCAAATGGTTTATTTCCATTTTTTTAAAAGTCTAAATCTAAATATTAATAGACATATCTATGCCAAGTTTGAAAATCGGACTGATCACCTGAGGCCCTTTAAATAGAAGGGCATGTTTATGACAGCCAGCCTGACTCACTTGTCCAGTCATGTGCTGGGCCATATAAAAGATTTCTTGAGGTTCAAGATGGCATGCTAGGTTAGCCTTGTACCACATTAAGACTTAGAAGAGAATGAATATGTTCTACAATTACAAAGGGTAGTTGACGGTGCAGGACTTATTCACTGACCAGATGTAATACTGTGGCACTTCTCTGCCTTCAACACTTGTTAGACTATCGTGGTAGATCATCATGACTATAGAAAAGACATCAGATATAAGGAATAACTAAAAGGTTGCTTGACACTTGAAATATTTTTTTTCTCATAAATCGTAGATCTATATCAAGCGTGTTAGAAAAATCAAATATATAGCAAGAAATATTGTTTCAAATTGATGCACTTTATGCAACTTTAACAACCAGGAACCACCTGAGCTAAGTAACCTCTCTCTCCCCTTCCTAGCCACTAATCTATTTACCCCATGAGTATTAATGTACAAATTCATGACTTGATGAATATTTATTTGAGTAACTTTAAATGGTATTTAACATTGGTAACATTTCCTTTGCTGTGCAGATTGTGTAGAATTTGAGCGACAATAATGTTTGAGCAAACAGATTAGACCCTGATCAGGCAGCTTCTCCAGGGAGCTGGGTCTCTCTGTTTGCCAATTCAAAGCATTCCTTTATGAGGTAAATTTGATGGACTTTTAGCGTGCTCAAGGTGAGCTTTTGTGATCACCCTGCATCCATCGTGTGCCATGTGTCATGCGTCGTCAACAGTTTGCTTTAAACGACATCTCCTCTGAAAACGTTGGACAGAATTTGGTTGAACTTGGCAGGAATGATCCTTGGGAGAACTTTCACAAAAGTTGCTAAAATAAACTTGATCAATTTAGAACTCTGGTTGCCATGGCAACAGAAAGAAAAGAATTATGAAAACTTAAAAAAAAATCTCCTTCAGAACTACCAGCCAGATTTCAAAATTTCTGGTACAGATGTTCCTTGGGTAACCCTCTACCAAGATTGTTAAAATTATTCCGATCCATAAAAAAAACATGGCCTCCAGGGGCAGGGCTAATTTGCCGTATATGTACATAATGAAAACTTTAAACAACATCTTCTCTGAAACCGCTGGACAGAATTTGATTAAACATAGCAGGGATGATCCTTGGGTGAACCTTCACAAAAGTTGCTAAAATAAACTTGATCTATTCAGAACTCTGGTTGCCATGGCAACGGAAAGAAAAAAAAATATGAAAACTTTAAAAATCATCTTCTTTTTAACTATTGGCCAGATTTAAAAATATTTTAGTACAACTGTTCCTTGGGTAACCATCTACCAAGATTGTTAAAATTATTCCGATCCATAAGAAAATATGGCCGCCAGGGGCAGGGCTAATTTGCCTTAAATATATAAAGTGAAAACTTTAAGAGACTTCTGCTCCAGAACTACTGGCCAGATTTTAAAATGTTTTAACACAGATGATCTATGGGTAACCCTCTTCCAAGATTGCTCCCTTAGAACAGTGGTTCTCAGGTGAGTGATTTAGGGCCATCATGGGCCTCTTGTTTTATGAAATTAAAAACCCAAGATTATAATTTGCAGAGGTTCTTTTTGTTCGGGTCAGAGGTCTATGTGGAGGGTATTCATTGCCTTTCATGATAGCTTTAGATTATGCTGTTCATTTGGACATATTTTCTGTTTGATAAAACCTAAGTAAATCTAAGGCTGGCCTATCTTATATGAAAAGGTATGTTCATATTTCATATTCTACTAGTGTTTTTATGCAACTGTCGGATGATGGGACATAAAATGGATTCACCTGCTGTGGCTCGGAAGGCGGGCGGTATCCACCAATGTTGTCAGCTCTCTAATTTAAACAAACATGAACTGATCTTTACCAAACTTGATCTCAATGTATATGGGCATAATATCTCAGCCAAGTTCAATAGCCAGCCAGATTGTCCCAGACACTATGGAGTTATGGCCCTTGAATGGATGAAACATTTCTTAATAAACAGTGTCTGCTCTCTAACTCTTAACAAACATGACAATTCACAACGTGAATTGGCACAATATCTCATCCAATGAGTTATGGCCCTTGAATGGATGAAAAATTGCAAAATTAACAGTGTCTGCTCTCTAACACTGGCAAATGTGAACCGATCTGTACCAAACTTTGTCCCAATGTGTATGGGCACAATATCTCAATCGATTTTGAAAACCAGCCAGTATGAACCTTAAATTGATGAAATTGCAAGACTGGCGTATTTTGCAGTAACCAGCACTCTTGTTGTGAACTTAGTTTGTCCAAATGCAAATTGAAGTAGATAAATGAAAAAAGTAGTTTCTCAAGTCACTTTTATTTCTATCACAGATTGTCCTTGCCCATATTTGGTTACGGTGATTGGTATAATGTCTTTCCCTCCTTAATGATCATTTAGTGTGATGCAGTTTTAACCAATTAAGTGTTGAATGATTTGTGATGGGAAGCATAAAGATAATTTATTACTTTGATATCTTTTTGCAGAGCGCTAAGGAATGCTGTTAATGGTTTATGAAAAGCAAAGCTGTTATTGTATTGCTGTGTAATAGTGTTGTATCGTATTGCATGTAAATGTCAGCACATGTGAGATGTAGATATTTTTTTCCATCACAGTAAGGCTTGTTGAAATCATATAACCGGTCCCTGTGGCTGAGCGGTTAGAGGGTCTACACCAGATTCTAGAGGTTGTGGATTTGATCTCCAGCCATAACTTATCTCAGTTGTAAAAAATGGTACTAGTATAGCTCCCTTGCTTGGCGCCCAGTATATAAGGGTAGTTTCCAGGACTTGTTGGTCTGGTGTCAGGATAGTATGACAGGGTATCAGGCCACATGCCTGGGGCGTGATATTGCAGTGTGGCAGCACTATATTTGTCTCAAGTGGACATAGTCTCCTAATGACTGAAATACTGGTGGCAGGACGTTAAATCCTATCATCTTGAAAATATGAGAATTTAAATGTAATTTTAACGTAATATTTGAAAAAGACTTGAGTTTTTGATACTGTCAGAGTTGAAATGGTATGACCCTGATGAATTTTGAAGTACATGATTTCCAAACTTGCTCATGATTTTATCTGTTATGTCTATATTTATAGTAACAAAGATAGCAAGTATCAGACAGGGGTCAAAATTGTTGTTATTTTATAGAATTCATTTGCATTGTGGGACAAATCTTATCATGTTCATGTGCATTTCCATATCTGTCTTATCTGCACTGCACGGAAAGGCATTTTGTCACCATATGAGGAAAGCTTTTGTGTTAGTGTAGGTGAAAGGCAGCATGATCTCAGAGTATTATGACAGGCAAAGTTTTGTCTTGGTTGCAATACATGATGAAAGCATTTCTTCAATCATAGGGTGAAGAATATTGTTATTTTCCTGTGTACCTGTCTTGGTAAGCTGTGTTATGAGATGGAATTTTTAACACCATTGCATCTTGCATCTTGTTTCTTTGTAGAATATACAAAGCGATTGATGACTACAGAAACGTTTCTAATTATCCATACTTGTGTTCAGTTTGGGGGCAGGGGTGGAACCTGACTTGCATAATCTGTAACTTTTGTTAGACTTGATGAAAATTTTGCATAGTGATGTTACACACTTTGAAGATGTTCAACTTTAATTTAGGTCATTTTTTTAGCTCACCTGAGCACTTGTGCTCGGGTGAGCTTTTGTGATCGCCTTTTGTCCGTCGTGCGTCGTCAGGCGTCCGTCGTCAACAATTGCTTGTGAACACTCTAGAGGCCACAGTTTTGGCCAAATCTTCATGAAACTTGGTCAGGATGTTTGTCTACATGATATCTCTGATGAGTTCGAAATTGGGTCATGTGGGTTCAAAAACTAGGTCACCAGGTCAAATCTTAGAAAAACATTGTGAACACTTAGAGGCCACAGTTTCGGCCAAATCTTCATGAAACTTGGTCAGGATGTTTGTCTACATGATATCTCAGATGAGTTTGAAATTGGGTTATGTGGGGTCAAAAACTAGGTCACCAGGTCAAATCTTAGAAAAACCTTGTGAACACTCTAGAGGCCACAGTTTTGGCCCAATCTTCATGAAACTTGGTCAGGATGTTTGTCTACATGATATCTCGGATGAGTTCGAAATTGGGTCATATGGGGTCAAAAACTAGTTCACCAGGTCAAATCCTGGAAAAACCTTGTGAACACTCTAGAGGCCACAGTTTTAGCCAAATCTTCAATAGATTTGGTCAGGATGTTTGTATAAATGATATATTGGATGAGTTCGATAATAAGTCACGTTGGGTCAAAAACTAGGTCACCAGGTCAAATCTTAGAAAAATCTTGTGAACATGCTTGAGGCCACATTTTTAGCTAAATCTTCATGAAACTTTGCTAGAATGTTTGTCTTTATGCTATTTCGGATGAGTTTGAAATTGGGTCATGTTGGGTCAAAAACTAAGTCACTAGGTCAAATCTTAGAAAAACCTTGTTAACACTCTAGAGGCCTACATTTTTTTCCCAGTCTTCATTTAACTTGATATGAATGATGACTGCATGAATTCCCAGTTGAGTGCAAATTCAGGTAGGATCAAAATGTAGGCCACTTAGTCAAATGTTAGAAAAACACTTTAGATGCCAGATTTTTTGTCATTTTGCCTAACACAGCCATCTTAATCAGGTGAGCGACACAGGGCCATCTTGGCCCTCTTGTTTCATAAACTTTGTAATGGAGTTAGTCATTGCATTTTAGGACATACGCATGTTCTGTGTTATCTGTAACTTTGACCATCTTACTTTGTCAAAATTTGCATATATGTGAACCTTGTAGAAAGGGCAGATGTGAAACAGTGTCATAATGCTATGAGCTATTTTTAGCCAGTCAGGTTTAGATTGTTATTGTTCATATGAAATAAATAGCATATAGATCAGACAAAAAATGCAATGTGAAATTCTTTATCATATTTCTGAACCTAAGACATTGTTTGAAAGGTGAGCCATTTTCTAGCTATAAAGTAAAGTCTCTTTACATTTTAATAACCAATATTTAATAATAAAATAATTTTGGCTCATAATATGTTCCATGGTCTTTCAAGTCATGTAAAGGTACTATACTCCGCAGGTTTTAATGCCAACAAATTGGAAAGCCCACCTTTTGAAGGACAGAACTGTACCAAGGTGCTATACTTCACTGACAGTTCCACGACACCTTCCATGTTAACAATTTATAAAAGGTAAGTATCAGTGTGCCTTTAATGGAAGATGATTTGATTGATTCAGGGAGCATTAGAAACATTGATTAAAGTCACCATTGAGAGCAAACATTTTCTTTGATATTGCTATATAATTCATTTAAAGTCTGAATGTACCTTCCTAAACCATTTTTAGGTGTCGAATTAAAGCCCTACCTTTACCATTCATACCTATGTCAACTGTTTCGGTCAACCGCTTACAATCAGTATCACAAACACTACTGTGTTGTTTTGTGTTAACAGGATCAACAATTGACTACCTATTATCCAAGTGTATCTGTTAGACAGTCTGTAAGTCAGTTTGAATACATTTATAAACAATGGAAAGATCCATTGCCTGAATAGCCCGAAATTCCCCCCATAATGTAAACATCCAATCATTAAGTCAGGGTGAAGGTATGGTTAGACACGCCTAGAATTTCCCTATCGCCACACTAAATCTATATAAGTTGGAGGAAGTAGGGGGACTGGACTTGTCTTGTTTCTTTTGCCAAGGAAAAAACTGACTTGGGGGTAAAACTGTTTCACTGCTTTGCGGAAAAGTCCATTTGTTAATCACTATGCTATTCATGAGTACAAAAATGAGCTTAGATAGTATAGGCTACAAATTAGCAATAGTTGCATTATTTATTTTGTTTCCTTATCTTAGATATATGATCCTTTTTTTTTTTTTTTTTTTCCTAGGCTAGGAGAGATAACTCTCCATGACTTTAAAGGAGCATTTGACAGACCGGGTCAGTTTAGGTATCACTTTAAAGCCTTAGATCCAGAGTTTGGAACAGTTAAAGAAGAGGTGAGGACTTTTGTATATATTAAGAACTTCTTTTTTCAACTAGAAAAATATGTCTACCTAAAATGCCTAAATATTTATACCCTCTCTTAACAGAAGTAGGCACTGTATAGGGATAAATCATGCTTGTCACATCATGAATGATCAACCCTACACTCACATTACATGCTGGGGTATTAATCACCTTTAGTGATAGTTCTAGTTTGTTCATAATTCATGACAATACCAGAAATAAATATAACAACCCCAAGAAATAAGATGAATTTTTATTTTATGATTTGTCATAAATGTATCATTGTTATATAGAATCTTGTTAGTATGTTTTGGTGGAAAAAGGTGACACAAACGTTCCAAAGAACACACTTTTTTATATATTTGACAGTATTTTTGTTGAGCCCACTAGTGACAGCTCCACATTGTCTGGAGCATAAGTGTCTCACCGTTAGGATTTGCTTGACAGGGCTGTACCTTGAACATTAATAACAAGATTTTCAGATAACTTGACAGTATTGTTTTCTACATTGAGACAAAGTGTTGTGCACAACTCAAACGGTCAAAGTCTCACTTAAAGATGTAAAGTCATGGTGATGGATTTGCTTATCCTGTCTGTAACTAAGCTTTTGATCAAAGGATTCTCAGATAATTTAAAGATATGCCTCAATGAGATGATGTGTTGCACTCAAAATTAGGGCTCCTAGCTAAATGATCAAGGTCACACTTGAAGGTAAAAGATGCACCTTAGGTGCAGGCAGGACATGTTGCCCTGAGCCTCTAGTGTTAGTTAGACCCTTTCCCTCATAGAGGAAACCATGAAAAGACCTATGCGAACAACATAAAACCAGATCAGCCTGCGAGTAACTCGCAGGCTGATCAGGTTTTATGCTGTTCGCTGCTCCTCAGTGGTCTGGAAATGAGGACTTTATAATTAAATTTGGTAAGGTTTAACTGTGGTTTTCTGCAGATCAGGCTTTATGTGGTACCTATTGAGTGCGTCAAAATGAGTCTATATGAGGGAAAGGGTTAACACTATGTTCTTTTATGGAACTAGTTGTAATTCTCATCATTCTGTACATGTTTCATAGATATCCAATGAGGAGACAGTCATTCCAGGCTGGGAGGGCAAAATAGTAGCATGGATAGAACCTGACACTGGACAGTAGCCGGACCCTTTTGTCTCGGGCATGTGTGTGTGTGTGTGTGTGTGTGTGTGGTCAAGGTCTCAACCTGTATGGAACAACAATCCGTCTCACCTACCTATCCTTTTGTTTCAATATTTTGTCTTTAATTTTGAAGTCAGACATGTAACTTTTTTATAGTAAAATATTCTACAGTCAAAAAGAAGTTAAGATTTGTAGGTGATTATTTAACAGATGATCTTTCTTCAGAGTTATTGATATGAATATATTTAAAGTAACGTTTCTTTTTTCAGGGTGAGAAATGTAGATAAAATGTAAAAGATTACCAAAAAAGACTGTTCTAAAGTCATGTTCATTAAAATCCTGTGGGATTTTTTGTTTTTAGCTCACATGAGCACAACGTGCTCAAGGTGAGCTTTTCTGATCGCCTTTTGTCCGGCGTCCGTCGTCCGTCGTCCGTGCGTCCGTGCGTGCGTCCGTCCGTGCGTGCGTCCGGCGTCAACAATTGCTTCAAACAACATCTCCTCCTAAACGGCTTGGCCAATTTGAAAAATATTTTGCAGGAATGTTCCTTGGATGAAGCTCTACTAAAGTTGTATAAATGGTTCTGGTCCATCGCATAATTAGGTCACAGGAGCTAAAAATAGATTTTAAAAATGAAAATTTAAAAAATCTTCTTCTCTGAAACCACAAGGCCTAGCCTTTTGATTTTTGGTATGTAGCATGATCTTATGACTGTCTACCAGGATTGTACAAATTATGACCCTGGGGTCAAAATTGGCCCCGCCCCAGGGGTCACTTGATTTCACATAGGCTAATATAGGAAAAACTTGAAAAAATCTTCTTCTCCGAAACCACAAGGCCTAGCCTTTAGATTTTTGGTATGTAGCATCATCTTATGGGCCACTACCAAGATTGTACAAATCATAGCCCTATGGTGATAAATGACCTCGCACCAGGGGTCACTTGTTTTACATAGTTATATAGGAAAATCTTAAAAAATCTTCTTCCATGAATGCATAAGGCCTAGAGCTTAGATATTTGGTATGAAGCATCATCTTATGGGCCACTACCAAATTGTACAAATCATAGCTTATGGTGATAAATGACCCCACACCAGGGGTCACTTGTTTTACACAGAGTTACATAGGAAAATCTTAAAAAATCTTCTTCTATGAATCCATAAGGCCTAGAGCTTAGATATTTGGTATGTAGCATCATCTTATGGGCCACTACCAAAATTGTACAAATCATAGCTTATGGTGATAAATGACCCCACACCAGGGGTCACTTGTTTTACACAGAGTTACATAGGAAAATCTTAAAAAATCTTCTTCCATGAATGCATAAGGCCTAGAGCTTAGATACTTGGTATGAAGCATCATCTTATGGGCCACTACCAAGATTGTACAAATCATAGCCCTATGGTGAAAAATGACCCCACACCAGGGGTCACTTGTTTTACATAGAGTTAAATAGGAAAATCTTAAAAAATCTTCTTCTATGAATCCATAAGGCCTAGAGCTTAGATATTTGGTATGTAGCATCATCTTATGGGCCACTACCAAGATTGTACAAATCATAGCCCTATGGTGAAAAATGACCCCACACCAGGGGTCACTTGTTTTACATAGAGTTAAATAGGAAAATCTTAAAAAATCTTCTTCTATGAATCAATAAGGCCTAGAGCTAAGATTTTTGGTATGTAGTAGCATCTAATGGTTCATTACAAAGATTTTCAAAGTCTTGGCCCTACGGTGATAAATGACCCTGCGCCCAAGTCTTCTCTGAAACCATATGGCCCATTGCTTAGATATTTGGTGTGTAGTATTGTCAGGGGTAAATGTAAGTTAATATTCTTTCCTTGAATTAATCATGGCCCTCTTGTTTTAACATACATATACTCTTGACATAAATGTGAAGGAAAAAGATCAGTTTCAGACTTTGTGTTACTGTAGTTAAACAATGTAAAGCATATGCTATACAAAAAAAACTAAGATATCATATGTATCATTGAAAATATTTTAACAATTGTGAATAAAATACCATAATCCTTTAAAAACAAACACTGATACATTATTTGCAAATATAATTGTGAGCTGTAAAAAGACAACTTGCATGTAACTCAGCCCATATGCCGTTTCTCTAGGATTTATGTCAACAAGAGACTGTCTAGGCATGGTCCATTATAAGGTATGACTAGTATATTTTGGTAAAAGACAGTGTTCCAAATTTGAATATTAATGTATAGTAATGGTTTCTTTTTTTCAGGTACATTGAATATACATACAACTATTTATTTTTTTCCGTGTAATGTATTTTTGTTTTTGTTACTGTTAAAACTGATATCAAAACCACTTTTAGAGGTCTGTTGTTAAAAGTAATTGTTTTTCCTTTCCCCACAAACAATTCCAGAAATGTTTATGTTTCATTCTGTGTGCTTATTGTTGCAATATTTCTAAGGCAGGGTTTTATATCGTTTGTATGTACATTCCACTTTGGCCAATTCATTTACTAATTTTATGTAATTAATGATCAAAGGGACCATTTAATATAAGCTTCCAAAAGATAGGTTTTATCTTTTTGGTGCTGTAAGTTTTTGTTTTTTTCTTCTGTCTAGTATTGTGTACAGTTAGTTATCTCCTGGGTACTGTATCTTCTTTAGATTTCTATGACACAATCTACCTGTCTTCCAAACTCATCTCAGCAGCTCAAGAGGTAATGTTAATGGTTTGATGTACAAATATTTCTCATTAATAACCCTACAAATTAGTTTGGGGTAGGGGCTATGAGTCACTGAGCTGAGGTGCTGTAAAGGTGTGGAAATCCCCTTCAATGATAGCTTTCATTTTACCATTCCTGAATTTATCTTGCTAGGTGTGTTTCTGGTCGCTTATTGGGATAGTCATAGACAAATATCTAGACTGAAACTTATAGGAGATGTGCCATATATGTCAGTCTAGTAGATTTATAAACCATGATTTAGTAGTTTGCAACCATTGTTTCCTTGCCATTTAGTGATGGAAGAAGCTTTACTTTAATTTGTAGTAAAGTCGATTTTGCAGTCAGCAGATTGGCTTAAAAAAGTAATGCAGTGTACAGTTTACTTTCATGTGATATATTTATGTAACAAAATGCGGGTATATGTGTGTCAGCTTTAGATATTTATTCGTAGTATAGTCCCAGCTTCATGTATTTCTCTCCTTATGTGAATTTCTTTATTCCTCTGCCATAAGGAAGACATCAGGAAAATGATTTATGCAACCCGTGTTAAACCTGATCAGCCAGGGAGGTGTATTGTGCAGTCTGATAAAGTTTCATAATGCTTGTTTGTCATTAGTGCTTTTAAGATGACAAAGATGAACTCTGAAAATAGTTCAGCGAAGACTGTTGTAGTCAGATCTTGCTTTCTTTGGACTAATCTTGTGTAAGATGATGGCATTGGTTATACTGCTCTTTACAGTGTCTGTAAGATGTAGAGAAAATTCTCGTGTTCCTGATAATCTGCTCATTGATCTGTTCTAGAAGGTGGCTTGTTGGGGTTTGAGTTTCAAAGTATGTGTTACACTTGTCAAACTTAGTGTTTCATATTTGGGTAATTTAAAATCACATCATCATTTGTTAAATGAAAAGCAGTTGTTTCAGTCAATATAAGGGGTTGTTACATTTCTTATTAAAATCAGCGCATTGTTTTCCCTCCTATTCTCAATGCTATGAAGATCTGACAACATCCTGTGAAAGGTTGTCTCATGTCAACATTAACGTCATGCTAATTTAATAAGAAAATGATATCGAAATTGTCCAATCAGAAAGTATGTTTCAAAACAAGCATTTTGAAGCCGACAATGATGTGATTGGCTAATCAAAGGTCAATTGAGTCAACCTTTAATGCAATGTCATTAGATTCTACCTAGTGAGCATCAAAAAGGATGTGGTTTTAATGAAATTAACAGACAAGATTTATGGCAATTGTAGAGTATCTAAGAATGTTATTAGGATTTCTTACAGAGTCAACAGACCAGAATATAGACTCAGTCAGTGCCAAGAATATGTATGGAAATGGTGAAAAATGTTTCAAGAAAGACTTCTTGTATTGCCTTAAATGTAGTTCCATTGATGTTCCACTGTATGTGAGTCAGCAAGCACATTAGTCACATTCAGTGGTTGGTCAGTATTGCGTGACAATTACCATTTGACCCACCCTTAGGGTCACATGAATGAGAGGTCATGTGATGTACTGATCATGTGACCTGACTATACACTGTGATATCTGTTGTTTCAGCTGCCTACTGTTGTATTACTATTGTATTTTAATACAGTTGTTAACTTGATATAAGAAATCATTTTAGGCTGTTGTTTAACCAGTATGATAGGTGAAGCACTTGTATGTTTATATAAATAAGATATATAGAAGATAATTGTTTGTTTTAGTGTAAGATTGATTAATAATTAGGTGAACATAAAAAGTGATATTTTCATGAGTGGTGAAGTCACAAGTGAAAATGCATCTTTTTATGTTCACGAATGAAATTATACATCGATATTTCACCTAAACAAACAATTTTTCTTTTTATTTAATGCTTTAAAGGCCAGAAATTAGCCATGTTATTCACAAAAGATGTCACAATTGGTGGGATTACCTCGCTTGCATGACGTTATTTATGACGTCATTTCTTGCGTAAAACTAAGCTCAATTGATGCTCTGATAAGTTTATAAAGTAGGGTCAGGTTAAAGTTCCTGATAATTTCACTGTCAAAACAGGATATAATCTTATGTTATTTCTAGGTAATCCATCGAAAAGCCTTAAATAAATATGGTATACTATTGCTGATATTGGTGGTTATGATTAAGACATGTATATGAATACATACTATATACACAATGTCAAATAAAACACATGCCTTGACTTATTACTAGTTAAGACCTGTTAGGATGTACAGTATGTAAAAACCCTCGCTGGTATTTTCCCATCAGTCTGAGATGAGATAGACATGTAGTGGAAATCCGGTCACCTTGAGAACTACATTCAGTTTGGTCCTGCTTTTTTCATTGGTTTAACGTCAGGTGTATAGGAATGTGTTAAGTAACACTCAACACCAAGCACAGTGCAGCTTCATTCCGTTCAGCAATTGAAAGTCTTTAGTACTGCAGCTTTGTTTACTTCATGAATATTCATGTACAAATTTATGACTTGATGAATATTAATCAACTGAACTTAAATGATACATGAAATCATGTTTGTTTTTTTCTTTCAAAGTGTAGAAGCTGAGTTACGATATTGTATGAGCAAACAGAGGAGACCCAGATCAGACAGTTCCTATAGGAGTTGTGAACTAGGTCTTCCCCGTTTGTCAGTGTGTCAAAATGAGTCTATATGAAGAAAAGGGTTAAATAGAAATTGGACATATTTTGAGAAAATTCCAGTCTCTCACTTTTTGTGATATGAATATTTTTTTTTTATGATTATTTTTCATATTGGGTCCATTATTCCTGCTCTCATAAATGAAGATTCTATCAAATGCCTGTTTGAACTATTCCTCTACAGATGCTGTTTATTTATTATGTTAGTCTTAAACAATATAAGCATGTAGCAACCCTTGTCTGCATATTCTTTAAATCTTTTTTTTTAATTTGAACTACTTCAATATCTGTAAATTTCAAGGTTTTCACTGCAGGCAGTTTTTTCCCATAAAATTACTTTTAGTTTTTTATCTAATAGCTCGTTATCCATTCTGTTTGACTGTTAAGCTATGTAAAACCATTGAAACCATTGCTGCCATTTTTACAGCAGAAAAATCTAGTCAATCATTTATCATTCATTGTAAACATTTTTTTTGACCAGGTATTGTTGGAAATCAATGGTAATATTGTAGTTTTATGATTTTCTGTTTGAACCATATGTTTATCTTTTCCATGGATGTAGTATATTTGTCTTGCATCAACTTTATGATTATTTTCTGATGATGTTAGCATTGGAAAGTGAAAAAAGTGCTAAAGAAATGATGAATTGGTATTACAAATTATTCATGTAAGTTCCAATTTTTTTATCATAGAGCATTTGTGTTTGAAAGATCTTCTCTCCAGTAAGTGATCACCTTTTTTTCTATTTTACATGTGCATTTTTGTCATAGTTTTTTTGGTATTTATTTATCTGTTTATAAAGGCAGTAACCATAACTGTGTGATACAGTAGACAGTATTATTAATGGTATCAAGTCCTTAGTTTAGTTATTTTCTTCCTTTTGTGTGTGTTGATTGTGTTTTTGTCCATTTTTTATTAGGTCAGTACCTTATGTTTTTTAAACAATGTAACAAATCCTGTCATTACTGGCATTCACATATGATTTACTCAAACAGCAGCTGAATATGTAGGATATTAAATTGAATCTCCACTTGCAGTCACATTTATTTTTGTTTTCATTTAGAATATTACTTCATCCCTTATCCCACTAACCTCTCATTCATTTTATCAGAAGACTTGCTGCACTTCACAGGCTAGCATACAATGCCTCTTTTCTGCAGTATGCTACAAAGGGATGTCCCGATAACAGCTACTTTTCTTTCCTGGTACTACAAGGGTCTAATTAAATACTTAACCTGAAGATAGTGCACTGCTATCAATAACTTATTTTCATAAAATTGTGGAGCTGATTTTCTGGTTACTCTCATTGCAAACCTTCATTACAGCAAATGGATGTTGTTCACAAGTACATGTTAAAATATAAAATTTGATACGTTGGACATGACATTCTGTCTTTTATATTATTTCTATTGGAATGTAAGAGTTTTGTTCATTTGGTTACCAGATGTTTCTTATTTGTCTCAATATTACCACTTGTTTGATTTTTATCTTTGTTATGGTCGTTTATGGAGATGTAGATATTTTGTAAATGTAGCATAATATGCCATATCAATGGAGTTCAGATCTGAGAGCCACACAGCAACACATATTTTCACAGGGTACTAGCATATTAATGTTTTGAATATTAAAGCTTTAATGAATTACAAGTTCCAAGTTTGAATTCCACGAACCATACTTAGGGCAGAGTATTACTGAAATACTTAAGGGTGAATTTCATCATTCTTGTTAAGGAAATAAAAATACCAAAATATTTCATTCCCTGTCTATTATATTAGTTATTTAAGCATCTTGTTCACAGGTGATCGGTAGAAATCCCTTGTTTATGTTGGTGAAGTCTCTGTTTCCTGACAAATAAACTCGGAGAGTGTAGGTCACATTTCACACGAAAACGCTTTTTTTATAAATGCAACTTTGACGAAATAAGATTAATATAGAATACGATATCCTTGAAGGACACGTTCCACAACAATGCGGCTTCAGTTCAGGCATTCATCCTATGAAGTTAGTGTATGTACGAAAAGTGAATTAATCTAAATGGCATTGCCTATGATGGGAAAATCATCCATTTTCTTACGATCACGGATGGTTGCTTTGGGTGAAATAGCGTCTGTAGATATGGGCATTAATACACACATATAGTTAAAAATGAAATTCTTAGTCAATGACCATCTGTGAACAAGCTGTTTTAAGGTATTAATGCATGTCAACTCAGTCCTGTACTTGAATATTTCATTAAATTGGAATGATGGAAAGAGTTTTTACCTTGTTCTTAAATTTAAGTATTACTAACGCTAAGTAGTGTTTGTGGAATTCGAGCCAGGCTACGTAAGTACCTGGTCACATTTTAGGTAATTTAGATAGAGCAGAGGCATGCTTGGAAATACAACGTCTGTGTAAGTCATTTTGAGTACAAATATCCTTGTATAGTAAACACGACAGGAGTACAGAGAGTATTAATGTAGCAAACAGATATATCAAGTTTGAACACGTCATGCCGATTGTAAATTAAACTGATACCGCATCTAAAATTTCTCTACAATATAGGAGCTACTTATGTTGTATGCTTTACTTCTTGGTCTTATATCTCGAGTGTAGCAAAGTTTCAAGCCAAAAGACATTCCTTGTGAAAATTTGAACCTGAAGCAAAGTTAAATATTTCACCTAACTTCTGTTTGAAGTCTGATGTAATAAAACGTTTATAAGTTCACTTTAGTTAATTTCACACTTTAGTTAATTTCACATTAAATGAATTTCGCTTGGTTTACTTTTGACAATGTAGGAGTTAGACTATGACACATAGAAATGACAGTAGAAGAAGACTTATCGAACTAATAATCTGTGTGAATATCTGCAATTGTTGGTCACAAATTTTGATAAACGTATACATTTGTCTTATTTCTGTATGTAGACATGTATGACCATCTATTACTTATTGTTTAACATACATCATCTCTCATTTGATATTGCTTAATACGAAATAAAATACAAGAAAATTGTAGTGCGTTTAATTCATGTACTGTCCATTGGCATTTAGTAAAATATTCATTTGCTAATAGTACCAAACCCTTTTTTTCTTATAATGTGGAAGGGGCATTGATGTTAAATTTATGAGATATAATCACAATAGAACTTTTTGGAAACTGCTGCATGAATTGTTTAGCGAGGAAGGCGCCTAAAAATCAATATGTTCTGTTTAAAGTCATGTTCACCTTCTATCTTTAGTTTTTCCCATAAGTTTGATCATCCAGTCCGGCTGCCGAGTGTATAACCGGGAATGTATAACCGGGAGGACAGTCGATTCAGCGTGTTATACCGAAATCGTTAAAATCCCTCTTATGCGCTCAGCACATAAGGAAAATTCTGGTTGGCTCCCAGTGTTAGGATAATATGACTAAGTGGGGCATCATGCTACTTGTCTACGGCGTGATACTGCAGTGAGGCAGCTCTATGTTTGTTAGAATATTGACAAACGTACCCAAATTACTCGAATGATGTCCGTTGAAAGTTAAGCTTAAGACACCCCCCCACACACACACACAGACACACATATATTTGTGATCTAATTTTGAATGCGACATAAATAATTGTAAGAGGAAATGCCGTCAATATTTGTAATAATCAAACATTGTCAGGATAATGTGACTGGGTGTGGTATCATGCCACATGTCTACGGTGTGATAATGCAGTGTGGCAGCACTATGATCTGTCTCAAGTAGACATAATCTCCAAAATGACTGAAATACTGTCTGCGGGACGTTAGTCCCACAAACAAACAAAATCCAAAGGTCCAAAATTAAGGCGAATCACCTACATATACAATGGTTGTTTTTCAACTTCTGTGATCATTGCCATTGTAATTTGGGGCAGGTAATCCAGATTTAAAATTCCTTCCCGGGGTACAGTACCAAGTATTCATATAGTATCCTCATCTATACTTATTCCAAAGCATACATATACTGTTTTGCATCTTACGGCTTTCTTGTGGGTAATATTCAACTATCTGGTCAACTTTTCAAATTTGTTTCAATTCTATACAAATCGTGTTGAATAGAAAAAAGACACTACTGAATAAATCGCGGTCGCGGTGGCCAAGTGGTTAGTGCGTCTTTCCCGTATCTGGTAAGTCGTGGGTTGGATCATCGATCGCGAAATACCAGTATTGTTATAGTTGTATATACATATACTTGGGGTATGTGAACAATATTTTATTTCATGTTTATTTCCATTTAAAATGCATCCGTGCACCAAGTTCCAATTACCTAATCAGCTCGAAATAGCTTGGGTGAAAAGTACTATCACAATTCAAAACGACAACAAAGAAGTTTGCAACAACTTCAACCCTGCAAACCGGGCACAAACTTACTGTTTCAGTGACAGTTTGAGGGAACCCCCGAGTGCATAGATACAACTGGGTAGAATCAACGATTTATCGCAAGCCAGCTGGGAGGGGGGTTTTGAGGGAGATCTTGAATTGAATGATCTGATTGGACATCGACAGATTGCGGGGATGTTTCACGTCATCCAATCAGAATCGAAACACACACACACACACACACACACACACACACACTAACAACCAGAAGTTGATAGTGGTGCAGACTTGCACAAATTGTTGACATTTTGTGTTATTACGTTAAGGTTGCCCTTTGGCAATGATTCGTTACTCCAGTGTTAATTGAATATCGGATTGATCGAACTGATGGTAGTATTTGACCTCCGCAATCGAGTGATGTCTAGATTCCATTCCTTACCCCAAGTTCAATAAAAAGTACAGAGGGACAAAAATTCGTAATCAACATTCGAATGAGAGGGCATTCACTAATTGGAGCTAGCAGTGTAAACATCGAGAGAATATATTGAGTAAACCAGAACATTAGTAATTTACTAAATGTATTCTTATTTAACATACGCAAGAATGTAACATATGTATGCAGTTCATAGATCTACTGTCCATTAAATTGCATCAAAATCCAACTCAACTATACGCAAGGAGTATGGATTTTTTCCCCCTGCAATTTATAGATCTATATATGTTTCACAAAAAATCGAATTAGTATAAAAGCCTTCTACAATTATTTTAAAATTTCAAATGCTGAAACTGACATCCAGTGTCTCCCTTTATGAAAATAAAGCACTTTAAAACTGGCATCTCATATTGTTGAATTACGAATAAATAGGTAAATCGGTGATTTCAGGATTTAATATACAGTTTACCATCGCAACGTTTCTGATATGTGAAGTGTAACATATTTCGGGTACTCCAAATGTGTGGATATAAATAAGCTGTCACATGCATTGGCAGCACAGCTACGCTTAAAGTCTTTTTTTGCCATTAAAGGACATTTGCTTGTATTTCTAACATTTCCTTTTCAAATGATATATCAATTTGAAATGAATTACGTATGTTTAATAGATGTTAAACTTACTGGTCTTGTTTAGCATTAGACAGTTACCATAGAAACAGCACAATAGCTCGAAAATGAACTCGGTGACCTATACTTATTTTTCATTATTTTGTTTCAAAAGTATCAGGTACGTTGCTTTGACCGAAGAACTGCCGCATTAAAAAAAAATAAAATAAAAAAAAATAAACCTTTTTTTTTTGGGGGGGGGGGGGGGGGGCAGTTGTTTGGTCAAAGCAACGTACCAGATACCTGTGTATTGATCAAGCAACCATTAAAGAATATTTACAAGAAAAATTGAAAAAAAAAAAATCGATTTCAGGATTTTCTGTAAAAATAAAAATAATATTTGAAAATGAATCGATTTTTAAATATTCTATGGGGTTTTGACCATTTCTTTAAAAATGTAGAACCTGAGACTTATAAACAAAGGGGTCTGGCACGAAAAGAGAGTCATAAAATATATCAATCAATCAACAAGAGAGAGAGAGAATGAGAGAGAGAGAGAGAGAGAGAGAGAGAAATATGACCCAACTTTCGTGCCAGACCCATTTGCTTATAAACATGTTTATATGTCTCTGGTAGAACCTCTAACCCTTTATTCAGATATATTGAAATATAAAGTAACTGTTAGTATATGTGTCTTCTATATGTAGATTTTTTACTTCTTTTTTTTCCTTTTAGCAAGAGAGGTGTATTTTGGATATACAAAGGTAGCATGAAACGAGCACGGAGACCTGTTAGTTTTTTTTTTACCTTTTCGTATTCAGCGGAATCTTTTACACAAGATGTGAAAAATCAGAAATTTGTATTGAAGAAAAGGAAAATGTAACATACGACATTAAAACTATCAAACAAAATAACACCAATGATAAGATAAAAAGAAACAACACCATTTTCTGAAAACGAAAGTATTTTTTCCATCATACCTAAAAATAAATACGAAAGTATGACAAAATGGTATAATTTGCATGAGTATTCGTCTGGTTCTTGGCAGAAGTACACTTATCGGTATAAAACTACAGTACGATGATGATGGATCGGGAACCAGACAATAAAACACCCTCTGAGTGAAACAAAATGGAAACGACTGTTGATAAGTTGTCGTCTGAAGAAATATTTGATTATACGTGCACAGTTTGTTTGAAAAAGAAGAGGAAATCAAAGCCAGCACAGAAGTTCTGCAGGGAATGTAGAAAGTACTTCTGTGTGGTCTGTTTAGACCAGCACAATGACTACATGGACAACCACACCCTGTTGGATCCCACGGACCAGGCCTCCGCCCAGACTTTGGTACTTCTTGTTGACCATTGTGAAGCACACCCAGGGAAGGTTTTGGAACTGTTCTGTGAAGACCATGACGAGGTCGTCTGTAACACCTGTGTGTCCGTTGAACACAGGTAAGTTACGCTGTTTCCTACGGAATACCATTAGGGCCATCGCCACTGGCTGAATTGTTAAGGTACCCGATACACGACAGTACGATGATGATAATGCGATATCACGATGTTACGACGACGATAACGCGAGACCACGATGATGATACAACGATAGCACGATGATGATACTGCGAGAACACGAGATAACGATGATGATAATGCGATATAATATCGTGCTATCGTCATCGTGCCATCGCGGTATCACCATCGTGCTGTCGCGTTGTCGTACTCTCGCGTTATCATCATCGTACTGTCGTAGTATCATCATCGTGCTCTCGCGTTATCATCATCGTACTGTCGTACTATCATCATCGTGCTCTCGCGTTATCATCATCGTACTGTCGTACTATCATCATCGTACTGTCGTAGTATCATCATCGCACTGTCGTAGTATCATCATCGTGCTCTCCCGTTATCATCATCGCACTGTCGTACTATCATCATCGCACTGTCGTACTATCACCATCGTGTTATCGCCTTCCGGTGAGCATGCGCGAAGAACTGAACACAACCTAGCAAGCAATAGTAGCGAACAATAAGCTCAGCAAGCAATAAGTTTCAGAGTTATCCCGCCTGACGAAATCGACAATTCCCTATCCTATTTTCGGGAATTTACCGGACAACAGGAAATTATCAGCACAATCTATCAAGCAATAGTGAAAGAAATGATAATATTTGATATCAATAAAAACTACTGGTTAATCAAAACGGCAAAATTCAAACTCTTATATATTTTAAACAGTGTATTAAATATGATAACTATGTGGTGACGTCATCACTTTGTGTGCTCCGTGTGACGTAGAGCGACTTCCGGCAGATCAACTCAGCCCGCCATATTTGCCAGCTAGGAGATCTACAACTCGAAAACCAAAACTAACAACATCGACGTGTCAACTGACTTAGACCAAGGTAAGAACTCAGTTTCTGGCCTATCAACCCTTTAGCTTAGGAGTAATTAAGCTATATTGGTGGCAGCGGTTAATTTCGAACGTATTTTAACCGTTGTTTGCTCGCTACCATTGAAACGAAATTCGGCGGATTTGGCTCAGCCAATTTTCGCTTTGAGTACGTTTCACAGGCAGAGTGTAGGGTAGAAATATCAACTTTTGTTCTACGCGGATCACTCTGCGAGGAATACTGTTGCGTATTTTTCCCTTTTTGTGAGTTTTGCGTCGAAATCTCTTGGTTTCCGTAGACTCTTGTCCGGCAAACGGCAAGCGGAGCTCAGTTCCGGTGCACAGTTTGTTTCACATTCAAGCTTTATTTATTGTTATCTAACTTTATTTAGGTTTGTTTGTAGTCCTTTCGTGTGTGTGTTTTTTTTATTTGTTTGCTCCGACGGTGATAGGGGTGCGCGGGACTCATTTCCGCAGCTTCCTTTGTCAGTCACAAACTTTATACTTGATTGTAAGTTTGGGTGGGGTGAATGAGTAGAACACACTCTTCCCTGACCGGCGCCATGTCTGCTGATGACAATACTGTGGCCACAGCCCCCGTTGTGGAAACGGTATTTGTCAATTTTGCTTCTGCGGCAGAACTGCAGGCGATTTCTGGGGTTGGGCCCGTGTTTGCTGATGCAATAGTTGCATTGCGTGCGAGCTCGGGTAACCTTGACCACAGGTTGCTTGAAACAGTTATCCGCCGTTCGTTCACATCAAGTGAGCTTGAGCGGTTGGATTTCATGCCCAACAAGGACTTGATTAAGGTGGAGGCAAGTTCTCAGAACTTGCTGCATAGCCTTAGTCGTCATACTTGGAAGGGCTCTTCTGTCAGTGAGCAGGAGCCCCTAGGTGCAGTGGCGGATCTAAAGCCACACATGTTAGCTTCCAAACCGGAAGTGGACGTGGAATACCCTGAGTCGAACTCAGATTCTGACTCAGATGTGGACTTTCAACCTTCGAGGAGGGAGTGGGACAGGATGGTGGGCTTGGTCGAGAGCATGGCCACTCTGCTAACCCAACAGGGGAAGCGTGAGGCTTTGCACTCCCAGCCGCAACCTACTGTCAAATCTATGGTGGAGGTCTCAGAGCCAAAACCAGTAAAAAAGGGCATTTTGGCTCAGCCAAAAGCCAAACTCGTGACCTCAGAGGATATCCAGCCTCTTAGGAGAGATATTGACTGGGGGGAGTCCCCTATTACTCCGGCGGTGCCAGCCACGCCCCGCAGGAAGATTAGGTTTGAGGACTCGGAGGACTCGGGGAGGAGTGGTGTTCGACACCAGCTCCCACAAACAGGTCCGACCAGTCATATTGGGTCCGAGAGTTGGAGAGGTCGTTGCCAAAGGACCTTAGGTTCAATGGCCATACAAACTGGTCCTCCTTTAAGCATAAATTCAAGTGGATTATGTCTAAAGGGGAGAGAACCGAGAGTGAACTCCTGGACTGTCTGGTGTTCTGCCTCACAGGTAAAGCACTGGACTACTACTACCTCATCACGGGGAGTAGTCAGGATATGGCTTTCGGCCAAGTCATGCGGAAGCTGGAAGACCGCTATGGGGGAGTCGACCCACCTGAAGCACTGCGGGCTCAGTTCGCAGCTGCCTCCCAGGCGCCAGGGGAAACCCTGGATGAATGGGAAGATAAGGTCCTCACCCTCGGCGATAAGGCTTTCCGGGGCCTACCAGAGCACTTTGTGACCTCTGAGGTGGTCTCAAGGTTCTGCTTGGGCCTACATGACAAAGTTGTGGGACAACAGGTGTGTATTCAAGCCCCTAAGTCCCTACCTGAGGCTAAGAGGCTAGTACGCCGGTGCCAAGAAGTGAGCGCGGTGCTTTTTGGCAAGCCTCAGGGAAAAAAGAAGGCATCCGAGTGTGTGTCTGCTGTGGCGGCTCAGTCCCCACGCACGGTATCAGCTGAGGACGTGGACTCTAAGATCCAACAGGCGATCAAGGATCTAGAGTCAAAATTGCGCCGTGGACGGCCGCGACGTCCTAATAGGCCAACAGGCCCTCCGCGCTGCTTTGAGTCTAAGACAAAAGAGCCAGCAAAAGGTAAGTGCCCCCGAAACCATATTTGAGTGTGATGAGGTAGGGCATTCAAGATTGCCCTAAGCTTAACGACAAAGCCCCAAGCAAGTCGTTAAACTAGAGAGGGTCGAGGAAAAGGTAGGTCATTCCCCGGCCCGACCCGCAGACAAAGTCAAGACCTGCATCAACCCTGCTAGAGTGGCCACTGGTTCCACACAGAAGAGCCAAAAGGTAAGTGCCCCCGAAACCATCTACGCCAATCAGGTGTCCTCTGCTACCCAATACACAATGAGGGTGCAGATAGGGGATGTCCCCATCACAGCGGTGGTGGACACAGCAGCTCAGGTGACTCTTATCTCAGATAAAGTCTACCATGGGCTAAAGCACAAGCCTAAGAAAATTCGAGATGCCAAACTCTTGACGGCAGGTAGACAATTGTCTATGGCTGCGTTTGTGGTCGGCCCGGTCAGAATGCGGATTGGTCATAGGTGGTACAAGGAGAATGTGTATGTTGCTCCAATAGAGCAGGAAATGCTCTTGGGGTTTGACATACTGCATGGTATTGGGAGCGCGGTACTGGATATGGGAAAAGGGATACTCCTCTTTGATGGGATGCACATCTCTCTTGATGTGGATTCCTCGGAGGGCCCCATAGTGTCCCGTGTCACTGTTGCTAAGCGACGTGTCATACCCCCTCATTCGGTTGCCAAAGTCTCATGCAAGGTGGACACTCAGTTGTCTGACTATGTCATTGAACCACTAGTCCAGTCCAAATTGCTGATGCCTAGTACCCTACGTCAGAGTGCCTCGGAGCCAGTGGTGTGCCTGATTAACCCCACTGACTGCTATCGCATTGTGAAAAAGGGCAGTGAGGTCGGTCGGGCATACCCAATTAGGGAGATAATGGACGACACTGACTGTACTGAGGAAATCTCGGTGCCACAGGTGCAGTCCATGGAAGTGCATGGGGGCATGTCATTATCTCATGGTAATGGCAGTGCTATACCGGAGCACCTTCAACAGGTGTACCGGGACTCGTGCACCAACCTCAGTGAAGGCGAACAGGTCCAATTAGCTCAATTGCTAATTGAGTACCAGGACGTCTTTGCCAAAGATGAGTTCGATCTCGGCGACTTCACGGGGATCGAACACACCATCGACACTGGTAATGCCAAGCCCGTCAAGCAGAGAGTGCGGAGAACCCCTGCATGCTTTGCTGGCGAGGAAGAAGAGCACTTGAAAAAGATGCTCAAAGCCGGCGTTATCAAGGAGTCGACATCAGACTGGGCCTCAGCGCCCGTTCTGATCCGCAAGAGAGACGGGACAGTAAGATGGTGCATCGACTATAGGGCATTGAATGAGGTGACTGTCAAAGACGTTTACCCTCTGCCCTTGGTTGATGACTGTCTAGACACGTTGGCTGGTAGTGTCTGGTTTTCGAAACTTGACGCTAACTCAGCTTACTTCCAGCTGCGGATCCGTGATGAGGATCAGAAAAAGACCGCCTTTATCACAAGGTATGGCCTTTTTGAGCATGCCCGCATGGGATTTGGCTTGTGTGGGGCCCCGGCGACCTTCGCTAGGGCCATGAATTTGATCCTCAGAGGTCTGAATTGGAAAACTGTCCTGGCATTCCTCGACGACGTGGTAGTGCTGGGTAGAGATTTCCAGGATCACATGGCC